>JAIFHD010011232.1:0-36024 GCA_019721455.1 Psilocybe mexicana | reverse complement strand
CCTCACTCTACCAGATTCCTAAGCTGAAATGTCAGATCCCAATGGGCCCGGTCAATCAAAGTCACACAACCCAAATATTTTGACCAACGGACGCGAAGTTACCGACCCCGTTACTCACCTTCCACTTACCATCCACGATGCGGACTCTATCGAGTTCCAACGTATTCCCCCACCTCCCACCGACTTGGAGGATAGGCATATCCGAGACCGGAAAGGCGGAGATCCTAAAGCACACACCAATGCAGAACATCTCGACATGGAGCGTCATATGGAACAGGCTGTCGGTGAAAATTGGTGGGAGGACCCCACAGGCGACCAGCGAAAAATCAGGATCCAAACGAGCACTGTGGCCGGCATTGCGGCATCTGTGGGAGCTTTCGGGATGTTGGTTATATGGTCTTTTCTTTCCAAAGTCACTGGGAAAGGATCATCAACCAGCAATGGATTGGGCTGGACGGGACTTTTTCTAGCACCTTTTGCATCCTGCCTTCTTGGGCTGGCGATCAGCGTCATTGGATTGGCATTGGGAATCTATCAAACAACACCAGCTCCGCTTCACAGGCCTGCGCAACAAAATTTCGAACAGAGGGTGAGCCCAGCCATTATTTGGCCGCCTCTTTCTCTAACGAACGACAAATTGTATAGAAAGAAAGTTTCAGCAAAGATGAATCTTTCCAGGAAGCAGAATCCGCGGAATGGCTTAATTTTTTCCTCAAGTCTCTCTGGCCAGTCGTCAACCCATCGTTATTCGCGTCTGTGTCCGACATCCTTGAGGACGAAATGCAAGCAACTCTACCCAACCTCGTCCACAATATTCGTGTGACCGATATTGGACAAGGTTCCGAATCGGCGAGGATACTCGGTATAAGATCTATCGATCCGGGTTCCGCTGCGAAAGAGGTGGATGGGATGAAACCAGAAGAAGGCGATTTCGTAAACATGGAAGTTGTGTTGGCATATCGCGCAAAAGAGACGACGGCGAAAGGCATAAGAAGTCGTTCTATAAATGCCCACCTTCTCTTGGAATTTTGGGTTTCGGGTGGAATTGTAATCCCTGTCTGGGTGGATCTGACGGCGTTTTTGGCAACAGCACGCGTCCGATTTCAGCTCACTCCAAATCCTCCCTTCCTGTCTATGATGACCGTAACGCTTCTTGGTCTTCCTAAAGTCTCGTTGAAGTGCACTCCCCTCGCAAAAGGCTTCCTAAATGTCATGGACGTTCCTGGATTGTCCAACTGGATTCAAAAATGCATCAACATGTCAGTCGAGAAATATGTCGCTCCTAGGAGCCTGACTATGGACCTGAAGGTTATGCTCATGGGCCGCGAAAAAATGGATACGGACGCAATTGGAGTTATCATTGTGACTATCAAACGTGCCGAAGGGTTTAAAACTGGGGATAATACCAAGATCTATAAATCCAAGGAAGGCCGCAAGGGGGATGCATATGTCACAGTTGGATGGAGTAAATGGGGAAAACCACTTTGGTCGACTAGGTGAGTATGAGTTCATGATGCCCTCGAAATCTGGCATCTAAGGAGATACATTTTCAGGATTATTTCTACCGAAGACCCTGTATGGGAGGAGACGACATCTGTTCTAGTTGGTCCATCAGAGTTGAATGCTCAGGAGACACTACAGCTTCAACTTTGGGATTCTGGTAATTCATATCGCACTTTTTTTTTTTTTTTTGAATGACGTATTGAATCTATTCTAGATCGATTTACTGCGGACGACTTTCTCGGAAAGGTTGAAGTTAATCTCAAAAATGTCATGAACGACAACAACTCTCTTAACCGAATTTCCCGACGAAGTGATGATCTTCTGAGCGAGAACGGTGATGAATGGCCCGGCAAACTTCACTGGGAATGTGGATACTTTGCAAAGACGACGCTTGAACAACACGTTGAACATAGGCATGAAGATCCTCTTGAAATCCGCGCGAAGGTAGAGCAAGAAGCCGAAAACAAGTTGTCTCAGGCGAAGGCCCGCAACGGTCAGGCAGAGGAAAGCGAGGTGCAACAGCAAAAGACGCAGGATATTAAAGAGAAGACGGACGAGGTTGTCGCTGGGTCAAAACCAACTTCTCAATGGACAAGTGGAATTTTATCAATCAACGTCGAGCAGATCAGTGGCCTTGAGTTCGAGAACGTACGTGCCAGCGGAGTGCAAGAGGATACAGAAGACGAGGGCAAAGACGATTTACCCAGTGCTTATTGCACCGTTATCATTAATCAACAAAGGGTTTACAAGACGAGGACGAAAATGAAGACCAATAATCCATTTGTACGTTTCACACAAGATGAATATACGAGCATAACCCGAAGGCTGACACGTACATTGTAGTTCAACGCAAGAACAGAAAAGTTCATTCGGGATTGGACGACAGCAGAAGTCATCATCTGCGTTCGCGACTATAGGGTTCATGAAATCGACCCCATCATTGGGATCGTCGTCCTTCCGCTAAGAGACGTCTTCAGACACAACTCCCAATTCACCGACTCACTCCAATTGGTCGGTGGGATTGGCTACGGCCGAATGAAATTATCTCTTATATTCCGATCCGTGCAACTCAACCTTCCAAAGCCCCTTCGAGGCTGGGATGTTGGAACTTTGGAGATTTCCTCTAATGTTAAACCATCGGCAGGTCTTCCAGAGGAATATACGCTGTGTAGACTCGTATTCCGCACGGTATTTGGGAAAGGCAAGATGGTCCCAACGGGTGAAGGAGAATGGGCTCAAAAACATGGGGACCCTGTTAGACTTCCAGTGAAGAACCGTTTCGCGTCATGCCTTTTAATTCAGCTGAGGAAACGCGTCCTCGGCCCCGACCTCACACCCGCCTTCTGCACTTTATGGCTGAAAGAGATACCTGACGACGAAGATGTTGACCTCGAGTTGCCTGTACGGAAAAACGAGAGAGGGAACGATGTTCTGAAACATGCTCGGTCCAATGCGTCGGCTGACATAGGAGAACACGTTGGGACCTTGAAGTTAAAGTTGCGATTCTGGTCAGGACTGAGCGGGTATCATAAACATTTGGCGGACCACGACAAAAACATGGCGGATGTCATGGAAGTTCTCGACTCCGCCGAAGGCGAAAAGGAGTCAACCCGAAAAGCTTTGGAAGATCACTCAGACTCGGACAGCTCATCTTCATCTTCAAGAACTGGCGGAGACAGAGAAAAGGATGGGCCTGCCGGGGATTTGGCAACCAACGACGGAATTGTCGATCAGTTCAAGGATTTTCGGAAAAGAAAGGGGGAGCTTCACATGAGGCATCGTGGGCTTATGCAATGGAAAGCAGTCCGCAACGTTGCCTGGATAGGGAGAGGGGTAGAGAATCAAGCGGGAAAATTAAAAGACAAAGTTCAAGGGACATTCAAGCATAAAGACAGGGAAGTAGGTATTGAAAAGGAAGTGTAGGTTAGCATACATTGAATCTAGGAGGACGATCGGTTGTTAAAATTAAAGGAAATTATTTCCTAGCCACTTCCACGATTCGCCTCAGTTTCATCCTTTCATCGGCACAGGCATAGTATATTTGGGGTCTGAATCATTGGCCATGCCTTGGAAATAGCCTTGAGGTGCATCAGTATCATTCAGATGTCCTTCACAATGATTTGCTGCAGAAGTTTGATAAATGAGTCAGATGTACAGTAGCACTGGATGGAGGCGAGATACATACCATCGGAACCTCGTTTGGCCACCATACCAAGGAACACCATGTACAATCCCCATCCAGTCGAGAACATGCTCATGGTTGCGACGAGTACCGACACAACCAGAGAACCGGGGGACTTCAGACTCTGGAATTGGCAAAGATAAACAACTTGAAGAGAAGCGGGACCTGTCACGTTCAATGGGAGGAACTTAGACATCCAGGAGTAATCGTTATTCGAATCCAGGGCATTTGGGTTTTCCCATATGTTGTACAGGTGAGAGACGAGACCCTTGTTGTCTGGATTGGCTGGGGTGCTTGGTGTTACTGGGAATGTTGCATTGAGGGTCTTATTCATTACCGCTTTGTGCAGGAGGTAGTTATTTGGGCTGTCGATCCCAAGGTCGAGGCGTGCAGCGGCGTAGATGGTCTGAAGGATGTTGAATACCGGTGCTTCAAAAAGGTTTCCAAGGATGGGAATGCCATCTTCATTGTTGGAATTCTGCACAAGCTCGCCTGAACTTGACACCGAAGCGACGCTTGTGATGTTGAACTCGGGTACACTCTTAGCACAACCAGAAGTACTTGACGCGGGGCAAAACTCAAAGTTTGCCTGGATGGAAAATGCAACCGGGTTCGAGTGGTTAGTCGAGAATGCGACAAAAGCACGCTCTCCCAAGTCTTCCGTCGCTGAGCGAATTCTAGAGTTTTTAAAACAAGATAAGCAAAAATGAAAAGTTGGAGGAAGTCATGCTAGACTGACACTCGATCTAAAATGACCGCACGAGAATTTACAGCATCTGTTTGGGCATTGACTGCACGTTGATATCCCAGAAGGGGGGCGAGCTTTCCTGGGAGCGATGATATCGAAAAGGACGTGGTAGCACTGACGTCGAAAACACCACCGCCACTCCTGCAACTGATAAGGATGGAGTAGTCGACTGTCCACATCCGAAGATCGCCAGTAAGATAAACACCGTTAACGTCACAGTTGTTCAAGACCGAGCCATTGTAGGTCACTCCAGAAGCTCCTGCGCTAGCCTTTTCAATCGACTGCAGAGACCACGCAAAGATGGTATTATCGGTGGTGAAAGTGTCACCGACGTTGAAGACGTGGGAAGCGCATAGACTGCCTGGTTTGGGCACTCGATAGGGCATGAAGTGATCATACCAAAATTTCTGGACAACATTGGGATCACTTTGGAAGACAGTGATTGTTTCGTACCCAACGAGAGCCGCTGTGTTGATAAATTACATCAATAGTCAATATTCAGACAATGTGCTGGAAAACGAGATATATCGCACCGTTGAGGACAGCGAGCAAGACAATGGCTATGAAAGCTCCGCCATATGACGCCAATCCTAGCCATGGCTGTCTGTAGGTGCGAGTGATGGGGTAATCCAAAGTAAGGATGCCCATGGCGAAAGGAAACAGCTGGGAAGCTCGTGAAATGTTCAGTCCGAATTTAAAGCTTCGACCGCGAACCTTTGGAGGAAACCTGCAGGCCCAGGAACAAAGTTGACATAAATATTAGTTCCCCGCACACAACTCGAGGATTAGCACTCATTCAAGGCCAGTCTCGAGGTGTTTTGAGTTTCGTTTGCTTTACTGTGCAAATTTCTTCGTGAAAAAAATGGGCATGGTCTCAAAATAAGAAACCCTTACAATTTGCTTGACCGAAAACAAAAACCACGCGAACGAGGGCAAGGCTTGAACTTATTTTCTGGCCTTTTAACTCGCTCGGCGACAGCTTTTCGTGAAAGATGGAATTCTTGGCAGATCAATCGACTCTTGGCACAACAATTTTAAACAAGAGCATGGTGAACACGTCCTGAACGATATACAGTCGTGAATTCTAAGCAGCCTTCACGAATATTATCTGCAGGTTTACGCCCTACCGCCATAGATAAGTGAACTGTGAAGAGGACCATCGATAGTGTGAATTTGGGCGAAGGCACCTACATTCGAAGAAAATACACCTGTGGCAGAGACTTTGCTATTTTTAGTTGTTCATTTCGTCGAATCCACAACCTGTCCGCCAGCGCCGGCGCCAGGGCAGACCGTGCCAAGCCAGCTTGGGCTGGAAGTCGAGACTGTGATCTGCATACGCATGTTTTATCAGGTTTTATCCAGGTTTTATCCCTATATGTTTGCGGTTTTCAGAAACGCTGAAAGTTGAGTGAGAGAGGTCGAAAGCGAAAACCACCCCATCTAAATATATTGGACATTAAACGCAGGGAAATCGTTTAGTTGCATGTCGTTGTTGGGTGTCCCTCTGTCGAGACTCGAGTGGGTTGAAGGATGTTTAGTTGATAACCCTGACACCCTGTGCTTGCTTTGGTATTTGTGAGGGGTGGCGAGGGATGTACTGATAAGAAAGGATGTGACGCGAATTAAATCTCGTTAATCAACTCAAAGGCGTAAAACTTACCTGAAAGATCGTTGATGAAAGCAAAAGGAAATGTAGGACAAACGAGTCAGCGCTGAGGGCGACATTATTTCTTTTTCTTTCGAGGATCCTTCTGGATAACAGTTCCTGTAGGGGATGAAAAAAAAAAAAAGATTAGGATTGAATCCTGACGTGCATCATTGAGGATACTTGCCTTTTTTCATTTTCATTTGTATTCGGAACCAATCTTTTTGGCCGATGGGATCCAGTCGAGAGATGAGATCCTTTATCTCTTTAACTTCTTGTAGTCCTGGTCTTCCATCAGTGATGAGGAGTTGCTGTCCATCCAAGAGAGGCTTTGTGTCGAGATGGATGAAATTCAGATACCGCAAACCTATCAGATATGTCAGACAAGAGTATGACGCGTGTATAAAATATTGACCCTTGACGCGTTCGACAAAAGTCTTGATAGAATCTTCAGTACCGTTGAAAACGAGAACACCAGGCGTCCCGACTTTGACCAAACCAGTAATCTCGTTGGCGGACGCGTAATGTTTGAGAGTGCGATACTTGACAGGGTTTTTTATGTCTAAGGAAGATAGGAGTCAGGAAAAGAGATAGAGACGGAAAGCGAGAGACGAACGGTGCATTCTTGCACAAGAAATGAAAATTGGACGAGGCGCCATGTCAATGTATGAATGAGCATTGAATATTGAGATTCGAGAAATTGGGGACAGTCTCACGGTGTTGAACGAGGTGTGACAGTCACGTTGATGATGTCATACGGTGAACTAATTTGTCGTTGTTGATTGGCTAGGGGCTTTCAAGTTTCTCGCCCTTTAATGCAACGCCGCCTTGCGTTCACATCTCTGTCCTCCTCCCGTCTATCTCGTCTCCTTCCATCCTCTTCCATCTCTCGCTGCATAATGACTTTTAAAACAATCGCCGTTCTCGATGAATCCGAATTGCAAGATGGACAGATGTATTTCTTCTCTGATCCTCTCCTATTGTGTCTATAGCACTCACTTCGTTATCTAGGAAGGAGGTTGCTTTCGAAGAGGGTGGAAAAGTCCTTCTATCTCGTCTAGGGAAAAAGGTTCATGCCACTAGCGCTTTCTGCACCCATTACGGAGCCCCACTCGCGAAGGGAACTCTCACTTCTGATGGACGCGTCGTTTGGTCTGTCTCTCCTTGGATATATCAGCCTGGCTGCCACTGATCGTTCTTCTCTATCAAGTCCATGGCATGGAGGTCTATTATTTATTTCATTATCATCTTAATTTGGATTCTCATCACTTTGATCTCTCAGCTTGCTTCAATGTGTGCACTGGAGACATAGGTGCGCTGCAGTTCAGCATCAATCTCTATGAGACTTGACCTCGTCATCAAGAGGATGCTCCTGCTCCTATGGCTCTCCATTCATTCAAGACTCATATCAAAGATGGCAAGATTCACGTATCAGCACACCCAGCTCATACCCTGAAAGCCCACATGGCTCGCGAGCCAAAATTACTCACTTCTGGCGTAGCCAGCTCGGGTACTGGGGTTGTCATTGTTGGTGGAGGGTCTGGCGCATTCCAAGCTGTAGAAAGCTTGAGAGAAGTGAAGATACTCGCTTATTGATCACATTTCCCTCACTAAACACAAAAATAGCACGGGTACTCGGGAACCATAACCATCCTCACTAAAGAGAATTATAGCCCTATTGATAGGTATGTGTTATCCGGCTTGACTTGGGAACCGTCTTAACCCAGTAAATCTTCGGGGCGACAGAACTAAACTCAGCAAGCAACTTGTAACAGACCCTACCAAAATAGAATGGAAAACTCCCTCTGAACTAAAGATCAAATATGGTACCAATATCCGCATTGGCGTTGTGAGTCTTTTTACTCTTCCAACTGACTGCTGTGATCAAAGAAGTTAATGCTCTCATCAGGAAGTGTCCTCCATTGATCTTAAAAAGAAGATGATCACTCTGGACGGAGGAAAGGATACCGTGCCTTATGACAAACTGATTTTGGCATCTGGAAGTACACCTAGGCGGCTGCCCATTGAGGGCGCTCATTTCGAGAATGTATATACATTCCGTGATATTGACGACGCGAAGAAGGTTGATGCAGGTAAGAATGATATTCTTGTAATAAATTACATTCTCTGAAACTTGGTCTTAGCCGCGAAAGAGGGAAAAAGGATGGTTGTCATCGGAAGTTCCTTCATCAGCATGGAACTCGTAGCCGCCGTTTCTCAACGAAAACTGGCTTCAATCGATGTAATTGGAATGGAAGAATTCCCTTTCGAGACTGTACTGGGTAAAGCTGTTGGTGAAGGATTGATGAAGGTGCTTGATTTAACTCCGATCTCATTGGCAACTGGCACACTAAATGATATTGTACCGCCTTTTCAGTATCACGAACAATGGCAGGGTACCAAGTTCCATATGTCCACTAAATCGGAGAAGATTGTCCCTAAGGACGACGATCCGAATGTTGCAGCAGGGGTTGTTGTCAATGGGACTACCCTTCCTTGTGACTTCATTATCATGGGTGTCGGAGTAGCGCCTGCCACACATTATCTGAAAGACAGTGGAATTGAGCTGGAGAGGGATGGCGGGATCAAAGTGGATGAGTACTTGAGGGTCAAAAGCGGACCAGACACCAAGGATGTGTATGCCATCGGTGGGTCTCTTCTGACGAATTGTAAATCCAGTGACATCAATAACGATTTCACAGGCGACATTGCTATTTACCCCCTCCACACCGGTGGAGAGGCAAGGATTGAACACTGGAATGTATGGAATCATCACAGTCAAGGGGACATGTACTGATTGTCACTTTACTAGGTTGCTGGTAATCACGGTCGAGCTGTTGGGCGCACTATCGCGGGACAGGGAAAACCATTCGACAAAGTTCCTATTTTCTGGAGTGCGCGTGAGTCAGATCGATACCCCATCGCCGCCCGCCATTTTATTTATCACCGTAATGATGCAGAGGGACAGCAATTGCGTTACTGTGGCTATGGCGCTAAATTTGAAGATGTAATCGTCAAAGGAGAACCTGCTGATCTGAAGGTGCGACACTTTTGAAGCATTCCTTCTAGCACAAAGCGCTCAGTGCCCTCTTCTATCCAGTTTATCGCATATTATGTGAAAGGAGGAAAGATCGTTGCCGTCGCCAGGTAATGCATGACAAAGATGGAGGTTGCGCGGAAAACTCACAATTTATTTCATTTTAAAAAACCCACAGTATGCAAAATGACCCGGTCGTGTCCAAGGCATCTGAACTTTTGCGATTGGGGTTGATGCCATCTCCCGAGGAAGTGAAGGCGGGCAAGGTATTTAAAGCCTTGAATGCCAGCGGTGGTGATACTGAACATGCTTTGAATGATAGGATCTCCTTTCTATTGATATCAGCTCGTCCTCCACGAAAGCGGAGGTGAAAGCAGCAGAGAAAGAAACGACAGCTTCGTGATTTAGACCAACTTGTCACGGAGTTGTTCTGAGGACTATGATCGCGACCACGCCTTTTTGATCCTTGTTCGATCCCTTTGCCAGTGATGAGAAATGCAGAAACTTGAAGAGATGATGAAAAGAATCGAACTTTACGTTTTTTCGTTTTCTAAAGATTATGCAAATACCTTTGTTATACCGTGACATGTATACCAGACTCAGTACTCAGGCCCAAGCCTCAAGATTGTAACTTGCTGCAGGATCGACTCAAGTGTTGTTAATTGACGCGTTGTGTACCCTTATTGACGCGTCGTCACGTTGTCACACCATGTTTTGTTCATGCACTGTTCTTGAAACTCTTTGAGCAACCACCAACCTGACCCCAAGATTTCTGTACGACCATCCCCGTTTTTATTTATTAATAAGGCCCGATAGAGCCTGTGTGCACTTTATTTGGACATCTCTATGTCATTGATTCCCACCTCACCAAGGTCCAAGTTCGTTTGGAAAGGCAAAGGCAAAGCTTCAGACTCGGAGAGTCCTCAAGACTTCGACGACCTCAACCCTGTGATTACCTATCGACATATACTCTCCAATAATCCGGGAGTCCGAGATCCACTCCGTGTGATTGCTTTGTGCGACAGCGATGCCTTCTATGCCGCATGTGAGATGAACAGACTTGGGGTCGATCCAGAAACGCCATTGGTGGTTCTGCAATGGGAATCCTTGATCGCAGTCAACTACCCTGCGAGGAAATTTGGTATTTCGAGGATGGACAAGAAGAAGGATGCATTGAAGAGATGTCCGCACCTCAAGGTCGTCCATGTTGCGACATACAAGGAGGGAGAGAAGGAGCCTGGTTATTGGGATGACGTTGATACCAACACGCATAAGGTGTGTGTATTTACATGTATTCAAAGACTTGAGTGATATTGAAAGTTTGTCGACAAAAAGGTGTCGTTGGACTATTATCGTCGAGAAAGTCTAAGGATCGCGGCCATGTTCAAAGAATTGCTACCAGAATGTGAGATTGGTACGCAGCGCTTTCCTAATACCTATCGTGTAAGCATTGACGAGGGCACATGAAGAAAAGGCATCTATAGATGAAGCATTCTTCGATTTTACAAAGCCCGTACGGGAAATTCTTCTTCAGCGATACCCATACCTTGCACAAGTGCCTTCTGAGGGTGTCGATACCCCGTTACCCCCGCCCCCGCCCATTAGACGGGATGGCCTTGGAAATTTCATACCCATAAATCCTCCGCCCCCTCCTGAGGAATCCCGTCAAGAAGGCCCATCCCCTCAGGGCGATGGTGTTGAAAATAAGGATTCGGACAAGCCCTCGCTCGAAGACAGTGCGCAGGAGCCTTCTACCGCAAAGGAAAACACCGACAAACTCGACCTCAAACATACAGAAGTGAAAGACGAACATAACGATATCGAGGAACTACCAACCACATGGCATGATGTCGCTTTGTCCATTGCGGCGGAGCTGATGGGGAGGGCGAGAGAAGAGGTGAGAGTGAAAATGGGATATAGTACATCTGCTGTGAGTTTTACCTTTCTTGTCGTCGAGAACCTATGATACTTACACTGAAAATAGGGCATTTCGAGAAATAAGTTTCTTGCCAAGGTGTTTCGTCTGTTTTGAAGAGTCGTTGACGATCCATCTTAACATTGGAAATAGCTTTCGGCCTCGTATAAGAAGCCAAACAATCAAGTGTGTTGCCATTGTCGTATTCCTAGATGGTTGAATTCAAATATTCTTCACAGAGCATCCTAAGAAATGCCGCGATACCAAACTATTTGAAGCCCATGCGATTTCAGAAGGTTGTCTCCACAGTTTAAACATTTTCTTAATGTGAATTCTAAACCTTCATCTTTAGATTCGTTTTCTAGGCGGAAAACTCGGTGACGCACTTGCAAAAGAGTACGATGTTTCCACAGTCGGAGACCTGCTGTATGTCTTACTTCATCTTCCTTCAGTCCACACGAGTTGAATAAACAATCAGGACAATCAGCCTTGGTATCCTTCTTCAAATCGAATGTTTGTTCTCTTATTAACAAAGGAGCTAGACGAAATGCAAAGTAAATTCGGCGAGAGTTCTTTGTGGATATATGAAGTCTTGAGGTGGGATAAAAATCATTGATAACAGAAAAATCGAAACTAACATTTCCCAGAGGAATCGACAGAAATGAAGGTCCTGATTTCAGAACTTCTTGATAGGGTCTACAGTTGACATTTGATGTAGTCAAGGACAAAGGCACTACGCTCAATAAGAGTATGCTCGCTTCCAAAAATCTGCCAAAGCCAATCACCAAGGCTTCTGAAGGCCAACACTGGATACGAGTTCTCGCCGCTGAGTTGGCCTTGAGGTTGAACGATGCTCGCAAGATTTCTCCAAATCTTTGGCCCAAGTCTATTGTGCTTCATGCTAGAAAAGGTAAGAGACCACAGATTGGATACACATGCCCACCACAAAATGTGCTTACTAGGCGGATGATGCAGGCTATGAAGCTGGAAGGTCAAAACAATCACCGTTTCCTTTTCACAGGGAAGTCACAGTGGATGTTATCGCAGCTGCCGGCGACAAACTGTGGAAAGAATTGGTCGGAAATAGCTCGACATTGAATGTGTCTAGTGTCCAGTTGGCCTTTACTGGGATAGATCAAACAGAGGCCGGTCAGCGAAGCATCGAGGGTTTCCTGAAGCCATCATCATCCAAGAAAAGGCCACGTGATCATCATTTTGACATTGATGGCTTTCAAGAAACACCGCGAGACCCCGTCCGAGTTGTCGCCTCGGCCCCAGACATCGATGCGACTTTCCTTGACGACCAGCCTCAGGTGGCCACATCCTTCTCTTGTGCCAGATGTGGAAAGACATTCCAACTTCCCACTGTTGCAGATCAGTCAAGCACTGTTGATGTGGACGACTTGGCCAAGGCAAAAATGGAGCATGAGGATTTTCATTTTGCTCAGGATTTGGCGAATGAGGGCAATTCTCGTCCTGCTGTGCCAATCACAGTCTCAGACAAAAAAGCGACCAAGACGACAAAAAGAAAGAAAGCCCAACCGGAGGCCGCAGGCATCGAAAGATTCTTTCGTAAATGATGGGAATCAAAATTAGGATGATCACAGTTCCTATTCAGGTGTGGTGTACATGCATACCCTGGACTTTATACATAGAGGAAACAGACATAAAAGGACTTCGCATCGTTGATGGTCGCCAGGATTTCGAAAGTGTGACAACGATTTCATTCTCTTTTATTCTCACTGATGTCATTAAAAATATACCTTCAGCAAACACATGTACACATTCCAGGATAATGGGACCTGATTCCTCACCCTGGCTTTCTCTTGACGTTCGTTGAGGTTTTGTTTCCCGCCTCGCAGTTCATCGTTCATCGGTCATTCTGTTCGGACTGGTTCCCCTAGTGTCTTCCAGGAGAGGCATTTCTGGTCTTACGACGTTGGCGCAGGTCCCCATTCCGTTACATCTCGCTCTTTTTTGCTGCTCCAAGCACTTTTTTTTTCTCTCTCTAAGTTATCAACTTTCACGACCTTTTTCTTCTTTCGTTCGTTCAACAAAACAACAATATGTCTGAACTTCCCTTCACCCCTATTCCCTCAAACCAAATAGGAGGCGCAATCGTAAGTCGGTTTGTGTAGCACTCGGATGGTATATTGATCATGCTTTGACGATAGGTTGTCTATGTCTTTGCATCGCTCTCGACTCTAGCTTTGGCGTCGGTTATTCTCAGGGTCTTGTGGCTGGCCATTCAACGTCGGACGACAGCAATCGAGAATCACGAATGTGTTTTCTTCAATACACAGCTCGGCCAATACGCTGCTTGCTTGATCATCGGGATGGTATTTGAAGCTGTTGCAGGGATCATTGGATTTCGTTGGGTTTTGGAGCGTGGAATCACAGAGGGTGCGTTCAGATATCTTATATCATCTCTTTTGAGGTTGCTCAACAACTATCTCACTCTAGGATGGACTTGCAGGATTCAAGGTATCGAAGTTGTCCTCTGCTCAGTTGGGATCTCTTTTATTGACGGTCAAAATTCTAGCTATATTAATGCAGATCGGAAACTTTTCTATCGGCTATTTCACCACAGCAATTGCTGTCCACACTTTCAATTGTTTGGTGGTAAAGATGAGACAGTCTGTCATTATTTGCCGTAGTACCATCGCTCTCGGTTGGATATTCTCGTTCCTCGTTGGTCAGTAATATATTCTCGGTCCATCCAGCTTTAGGAAATTATTCTCTGACCTTTGAAATTAGCTTTCGGCCCATTCTTTATTCGTTCGCCTGAAGGATATGTCTATGGGGCATCTGGTCTTGTGTGTGGCGTTAGGTCCGAGTTTCCAAAATCACAATTTATATTCCATATTTTGCCAGTAAGCCACGTCGACTTTACATGTGCTCTATCGTTTATAATACTCTTAACAGATCCTTTTGGCTTCAATTTTCGGTGCCATCCTGTACTCGGTTATCTTCCTCGTCCTGCGGGGTACGCTCAACTTTAAGCGAGGGATCAAAATCACCTTGAATCCAAATGAAAGATGGAATGGTAAACAAGGCGTCGAGAACTATCACCGATTCATTGCCCGAATTGCCAAGAGCATGCTATGGTATGGTCAGAGTCGTTCATAATTTCTATGATTATTCATTCTTTTCTCGCAAAGGTATCCTGTGGCATACGTCGCATTCTTGATTCCCTACGCAGTCACCCGTCTCTTTATGATCTCTGGGTTCCCGGTACCTTTCCAGGCCGTTGTTTTTGCATCAATCTGTTGGTTCAGCCTAAGTATGTATCATCGAAAACCACTATAAAAGATCCCTCACTCATCAGATTTGGCAGGCTTTGTGGATGTTTTGCTTCTCTATAATACATTCCGAGTTCTGGGCCCTGCTTTCGAAGCTCGTTCTGCAGCTTCAACCAGAAGGACCCAATCGTTTGCTGCCACCAACATTGAAAAATACAGCATTGGGCCCTCCCCTCTGGAACGTGCTATGATAGAAAACAGGATTCAACACTATCGTTCTCAAAGTGAACTTTCAAACTCAAATTCAAGTACAAGTAGTAAATCAACACGACAGCTCCTCCCCTTGTACATGAACCACGAGGATTATCGCTCCACATCTATGTCTAGTCCCATCGGCCGTAGCATCACGCCCATTTCTGATAGGAAATGGGAAATCGCCACCCCTTTGGCAACTGCAGCGTCTCCCATTCGTTCTCCTGGCCGGGAACTCACTGGTCATATTCGAAGCGAATCTTTATCATCGGCTGGTCTACCCGCTCCTCCTCCCCGAAAAATGAGCCGGCCTTCTGATCTGGATAGACCTATGCCTCCATCCCCTCTTGCTCATGCCAACGACAACTTGAGCGCGGATCAGTGGCTGTCCCGCCAACGATCTACTCAGACGTTCGGCCAGCGGGATTCTCCAATCAACTCACCATCCATGATGTCAATGTCAGAAGAAGGAATGACAGACTCGTCATCGCGAGGGCACCGTCAAGACTCGCCGCCCAACAGTTATGGACATCATCGGCCTATGCTCAGCGCCGTGGTGGGGTCTTTCCATCCTGCAAGTTTACCGAGATCCCCACCTACGTCGGTGGTCACTATCGAACGAAGCACTTCGGCATATAGCTCGTCGCAGGCCTCTTCCCAACCCAGAGGACACCGGCCATTACTGATGGCTCGCGGGAGTAGTCCTGATTTGAGGGATTCGCAACGCAATGCAGCACGCAGATCATAGCGCCACCCATTATATTCTTATTTTTTTATTTTTTGAGAACTTTGAAAGCTTCTCGCCGCCACCCTTTCTTTCGTTCCACTGCTCAGACCAGTTTGGGAACGCGATGAAGCTAGTACTTCTCTTCTAGACGGGACATTTGTCGGAACAATTGTATTTCTAGTAATTATTTGGGGCTTATTACCATCTAGAATTTGACAACTAGTTCTCATTGCTCACACACAACACTCAAACAGCTTTACTCTAAATATCTTCACAGTTTCAACTGGTTACTGCTTCAAGTTCAAGTTCAAGTTGGTGGCCCTAAACGATGGTCGTTGCGGATGCCATCACCTGACCTGGAAGTGACGCAGTGATGACGTAAGAACTAGCCAACCCACCCGACAACCCAAAGTGAACTCGCAACTTTACTACCCTTGTCACAGTTACTATCCCTTTATGTTCCTAATCAGCTATCTATAATCCTGACACTTTAATCCTACACTGCTCATCCTCAGGACGACTCCTATCTAACAGTTCCTGATAACTCCTACCACTCATCAACAATCCCCCATAGCCTACCCATCAAACGCTTCCCCAGGATGTCATATCTATCCAAATACCTCCAAAGGACTGGCCAAATCATTGGAAAGGGTCTTTCAGATAGTACGGTATCTATGCTATCCACCTGAGGACTCAAATCTCACCTTGGACATTACTACAGTCATCATGATGAAGGGGACTGACGCCCCTTCACGCGCTCCCAAAACACTCTTCACGTTCAATAACGCCGAGGATATCCAAAAGTTTGCCACTGGATGTGATGGTGATATTGGAGGTCTGTCCACGGTAAACCTGACCGTCGAAGAACGACCGGAAATCAATCAGAGTATTGGGAAACCCGCGACCGGCCTCTTCTGGGGAGAAATGCGGTTAAAGGTCAAACCTGGGATGGAAAAGAAGATTCGTGGTGGATATGCTGGGTTCCGTAACAAGGCAAGGCTTTCATCGTTTTAAATACACTCAATTTCTTCTAACGTTGCGTTCAATAACAATAGAACAGACCCGCGTTTCTTTTTGGTAACTTGATGGACGATGCATCAGCCCATGAATATCTCGCCTTGAGACTCAGGCTCGCTGGTGACCCCAAAACCCACAATTCTTACTTTGTCAATATCCAAACGGACGGCCCCGTATCCACTGATCTCTGGCAACATCGACTGTATTTCCGGAAACCGAATACATGGGAAGACGTTTTTGTATGTTTATCTTTTTTCTATACAGCCAACTATCAGTCTTGGTCTCCAACAATCACGTTGACATTTCCTCCTCTCGTCTTCCACACCATAGATTCCGTTCGACAACTTCGTGCGCACCAATGCTGGCGAGATGTCCCAGACACAAATTGAGATGACGCGAGAGAAGGTGAAGAGTGTTGGTATTTCTATTCTTGGCGGAAACAGCGGGGTAGAGGGAAAGTACGAGTTGGGGATTGATTCAATACGTCTTGTGAACGAAGATGATACGTTTGAGGCCCTAGAAAGTAAGCGTGGATATACGGTCGACTTGAATCCAATCTGTCTTAACACCCTTTCCTCAACAGATTTTGCACCACCGACAGGAAATGACCTTGAAAAACAAACCAGTAATGAGAAAACACCAATATAAAACCTATCATTCTCTTTGTAAAATTCGTGAACATGATTTGGTTTTTGACACATACAAAATTGAAGAATTTAATGTGCTCAAGTTCCTCCTGCTCCGCTTCAAGCCACGTCTTCAATCTCACAAAACGTGATTCGGCTCTTCGATCTCAGAAACCACTCCCACACAATACGATTAGAATGGGAAATGAATTGAATCTAAACTGCATACTGTACACAAATTTGCTACGGTGCAAAAGGTTCCGACCAATGGGGAAAAAAAGTTGGGATCCGAAGACTAAGGGCAGGAGAAGGAAAGCTGAAGAGTGAGAATGAGACACAAAAAGAGAAGATATAGCAAAGAGGGAATGAGGGTAGTAAAACAGAGAGCACAGTAGTCAGCTTATGGACAGACGGTCAAATATTCAAGGGATATAAGGGTTGAAGAGTTTAGAGTACAACACATCCTGCGCAGCATCCGGCGTTATCGTCATGCTGGTCCTTGCCGCCATATGAGCCTTGCATATTGCCATTACCGCCTGAGAGAGCTGGACGGCCTGTTTGCTGTTCCTGTATCATCATGATGTCAACTGCCATGAATAGAGTATTTGGTCAGAGATCATGATACAGACCTTGTTGTATTTTCGGATTTCGCGAACAAGATTACTGAAAGCCTCGTCGACGTTGATCCGCTGCTTGGCGGAGGTCTCAATGAATTTGCACCCAAAATGCTTGGCAAGATCACGGCCCTCTGTAACAAAAACAATGTTGAGAGATGGAAGTAGACGCGATGGAATGTCAGACGTACCATTCATGCCGACCTGGCGCTCGTACTCCAAGTCGCATTTGTTCGCGACAACGATAACGGGGAATGAGTCCTGGTCTTTAACACGGAGGATTTGTTGGTGGAATGTGCTGATTTCCTCAAAAGAATCGCGCGAGGTAATGGAGTAAACGAGAAGGAAACCCTCCCCTGTCCTCATGTATTGCTCCCGCATCGCACTGTTGGAAAGGTGTCATCAGTCCCTACCCTGAAAAAGTATACAAAGTACAGATCAGGGAAGTAAAGTTGGTGAAGGTGAAAATTTTTAGAAATGGGATGCCTCGAGGCAGGGATATCATGTGTTGGCCGACCAAAAACAGATGCAAAAGTGATGGGTTGATGGAGGGAAATGCCTACCCATATTCTTCCTGACCAGCGGTATCGAGGACGTCGAGAAGGGCAACTTCTTCGTCAATGACGCACTGCTTTCTGTACGAGTCTAAAAGACGATAAGATTTTGGAGGGCTTGTTAGAGGCATTGTGGATTAAACTTGCCCTCGATAGTGGGGTCATATTCGTCGACGAAATGGCTCTGAATGAACTGAATAGTCAAAGCGGATTTGCCAACGCCTAGCAGAGAGTAAGCGAGAGGACTGGGGGGAAAGAAAAGGGAAGCAAACAGACCTCCTCCTCCTACAACGACCAGCTTGTATTCTCTCAAGAACTGAGCCTGAAGAGAGTCAGACTGGGTGGAAATTGGCAGTAAAAGGAGATGGATATACCCTAGCAGCCATGTGTATAAGTTAATATGGGCGAGGAGAAGGATTTTGGAAGGGTCGGTGGGTGACTTGAGGAAAAAGAGAGGAGCTGGACGCGGCGAACAGTGGGGAAACGAGGGTGATATTTCGGCTCTATAATAGGAAACAAGGAGATTTGCCAAGCACGGACAAACACAAATCCATCTTTAGACTTTGGCTGTGCAGCATGCCTCTCTCCACCACTCGGATCCCGACAATCCATCTGTCCGTACATGGCAGCCCTGTCCCAATCTCTTTGGAGACCCATTCACCTTGACTCCGTATCTTACTCGCTCTACCACCAGAGAACAGAGAACCCTTTCCTATCAAAACCTGTATTAGGATTACCAACGAATCAGAATGCAACATACTACAGCGCCTTCACATGATACATCGCCTAGATAATCATACTCTCATCATGACTCCTTCAGCTGCATCTGTGCCATGTCTCTATTTTGATCCATCGTCCCCGTTGTTCCTAGCCCTTCTCCGTTCCGTGTTTCAATCGGAAGCACGGACCCTGATGATAGTAACTTTTCAGATCATCAAGTCTTGATCATCCTTTCACTCTTTTGCGACCTTGTCGCTCTTTCCTCGATTCTGTCGAGCTTGCGTGTACCAGTGGACTCAGCCTTGAGAGCCATGAATTCACACAAGTGTCCAACCTGGTCAATTTGGGTCAGCCGATCTCCCAAATATCCAGATACGAGTCGACTCACCTTGACAGAATATTCCTCGAATGATCTGGCGATCTCTTCCAAACTTGACTTTATGTTCTTCAAGCGCAATCGAAAAGAACGCGATTTTCGAAGTTCTCGTACTCTCCCCGAAACGGTCTCTAGCAGCAATTCAAGTGTTCTCTAAAAAGCGGCGAATCGATCCACGCATTTCGCCAGCTGCACAAGGTCCATCGTCACTTTTTCCAACGTTTTTTGCGCTTCCCGACAGTCCTGCTCGCGTGTCTCCCTCTCTGCCCAGATTGACAGGTCAGCTGATGCTCAGAGCTCAGAACCAAGTCCTCTCGTATTCTGACCTGTGATTTTTTTCAAGGCGCGTGTCTCGAACGCTTCCGTCATCAAACATATCAATGGGAGTGCTATAGGCAATATGATTAGTGCTGGGGGACAAGCAATGAGGGTGACTCCTCCGGCAATGGCAGCTATTCCCGTACAGCATGCCTTGACAAACTTGGCCTTTTCGATGTGTTTCAAGCTGTTTTCATTCTTCTTGACCTGTCGTTGGCGATCCTCCTCTATTCTAGCGACTTGCCCAGGGATGTCATCGGTTATCTGCAAATATTCACCCGAAAATCAGGATACTTGGTTTGTCACCCTGATCGTCGTGGGTTGCTTACCATCAACAATCGTCGTCGGACCTCACGAAATGCGGTAGCGACTTGCTTTGATCCGGTCTCTGCTTCTGTTGCGGAGGACTTCAACTCTGAAACGTATTCTTCAACCTCTTGATGTCGAGTTCCGTCAAGATCCAGCAGGTGGTCGCAAAGATAGATCATGTCGCCACTTATTTTAAATCCTTGTTTCGCGACATCGATGCTGCCTTTCAAGGAGTCTACGAAGTCTGGAATTATCTTCTGGACGGCTTCAATGACATTCATGGCGACGGGGTTTTTCGATCTACGCTAAATATGTGAAACTCAAAAACATTGACTCGAAATGAAGAAGACAACGGACGTTGCATGTAACCAGGGCTCCAGGATCGTCATGCTTTCGCAGGCCGTTCGAAACAGCGCATCGCAGGTTGCAGAATGGTTCTGGTCGATTACCTCTCTCAATTGGGTCACAACCTGGGATGCCTTGGTGTCCATAGGTGGTTCTGCAGGAGCGAAGAGTGCGTTTTGGGCTGGAACTCCCTTGAATCGTTGGCTTATTTATCATTCCTTTATCTGTAGCAGAATTCCTCCTACACGTGAATGAGGATCACCTCGAAATTAAAACTTGTGCTCACAACTACGGGTCCTACCGCCATTGTTGATTCTAATCGCAAGCCTTCTCTCCTTCTCTTATCTTTGAGCTGCCTGGCGGCTGGCAATGTGCTACGCTAGACGCTATCAATGATCAGGAGAAAGCTCAGCTCATGCCTTCTCTCCTGGCCTCTCACAAGCACAGCTGCCCACGCTGTGGATGATTCTCCCGATTCGGTGACCGACTTGCCTCAAATGCTCAATCCACATCAATTTACATCTGGACACACCCTTATCATTACTCAAATTCGCGGAGTATAAACGGACTTCGCACTGCTTTCAATGTATAGCCCTGGTATGCACTAGTCGTCATCTTGAACGTGTTGCAGCTACTAGACACCTCAAGTTGTTTGGACTCAAACCAACGAGCTGCTGTATCTGTTCCAGCAACTTCTATGGAGGGGTGAGGTGATGGAGAAGGTGTTCCTTTGGGTGTGCAGGCATTTTCTTAAGCTGGCCACAATGGAGGTGGAAAGTATCTGGTGCCCCAGATTCCTGACGCATTAATTCCCCATCCCATCGACATGGCTGACGACCTGGGAAAAGCATTGCTTGGTCTTACCAATGGCATTCGCTCCACCATGGTCAACGTCCATAGTCTAAATATCGCGGTTCTCAACTCAGGTTCGCACTATAGCATGCACGACCAGTGCACAAACCTGCGAAATGACTTAAAGGTGCTCTGGGCCGACGACGTCTCAAACCTATTGCAACAAATATATCGAGTCATTGGGGATCTCATTTTCCTCACCAAGTCTGTTGGGCAAGAGTCAGAGCAGGAGTGTTATACCTTTTTTCAGGAAACTCTCCAGTCCATGGCTGACATCGAAATATCATGCCGATCCTGCATATCACGCAATGCGGAGATTACGCAAAATCTCCAACTTACGAGCTCTCAAATTATGAGCTTGCGCCACCGACATTCTTTCGATGTTTCCATGAGACACTCGTCTTCTTGTTCTTCCGGTATGTGGATCACCCTTCCTCAGGTCATCTTTTGAACGAAAGACGTACAACTCATAATTTCACAACCAGCATCATCCTCTGAAGATCACTCATTTGTCCGCTCAAGTCTTTCTGCTGCATATCCATGTCTATCGTCCTCAGCGACCTCCACTCTATCATCGCTCAGGGACACACAGAATCACTTGACCGCCATCCTCCATTTTTCAGTCGCTCTTAGAAAGGCCGGCGAAAACGTGATTGCCCCGTCACAGATACCAAAGCATTATGTTTCCGAAGACGTACGGCAGATGTGCTTGACGTCTTGGGAGACCAATCGTCAAGATTTACATGCCGCCTTTCTGGCCCTCACCCCCATAATTGATGCTATCACTATCGAACCGTCTGCGAAAATACTTCAAGGAAGGAAAAGCCCTGGGCTGACCACTTGTTCAACACCAATGGGACCTTCATCTACCATCGCCAACCCACTAGGAAACGTATGTTATCCTGCTAATCTACCTTCGACAGGCCAATCACCGACATCAACTGAAAACAACGGACCATCCCGTCAGTCATCGTTTACAGACGCCAGAGATTCTTCTCAACGTCTTGCTCCAAACTTGCCAGAGAGCTTGGACCTGGTACCGTTGTCTTGCTGGAAAGTAGTTTTCTTCGGATATTCTAGAGCGAAGAGAAGAAGTGATTATCAGACAACTAGCAATCATACATATTAGACGTATTCGATATCCACTAGCTTTCTCTGTACCCCAATGCTAAGCAGCAGTTGTGCATAAATAATGTCACGCGACTCGGCGTGCAATTTTGTGTACACATCGACGCGACTCCCCAAAACCCTGAGACTGATAATTACTTCCTGCCCTTCCTCTTCTTGCCTTCAGCGCCGCTGGTCTCAGCACCGCTCAAATCGTCGCCGCTGGTGGCACCTTGTTTTTTAGCGCCTTTCGATTTCCTGAGATGGTGTTCCGGGATCCATTCTTCCTGATAACCTCCAGCTCCTGTCGCAGTCACGGTGCCGACGGGAGCGCTGACAGATGCGGCAGAGGCCTTCTTAGCCCTAGGTTTCTTGGTTTGCGGCACAAATGTCGTATAGGCGAGGTACACCAAGCCTCCAAGAATTCCTGCGACGATGACATAGGTGGATAGCCTTTTAGACGTTAATAATCAGTAACTAGTGGATGGAGGTAAAAAAAAATTGAATTTAATTATCGCACAGTTTCAGGTCAAAGATAGACAACTCCGGGTCGACGATAGTGACGATTGTGTCAAGGGCCTCAATTTTGTAGTTGCCGGACTGCTATGATATCAGATGACTGGCAAATGGGCCCAGATTGGATAGACATACCTCCGTGGTGTGTTCAACCCAGATATTCAGACGATGGTCGCCGGGCTATAAGTTGCGCGATGTTGTAAGTAACGTTAATTACAACTCTCAAATATTGGCCATGACTATGTACCTTGAACCTATTTGCGACTTGAGCGGAATAGTTATATAGGAGGGCAGTAATACTCACTGGCTGTAAAATGTATAGGGAATCTGCAGTTTGAGATTCTCAGGGAGAGGAACTCCGTATTTCGCGCTTGTCAACTAGGGCCGTGTGGGTAAGCTGTGATGACACGCGACCACGGAGAGGCGTACGTTTCTGAGGACCACGTTGGTGTCGGGATGAAGCAAAGCACCAGCAATATTCACTAGCGTCACATTCTGCTTGGATTTATTTTCAATAGAAATTGTTAACGCGTTTTTCTCTCCGTTCACAACATCTGTGGGTCCGATAGGTCAGGACATGTTAGGATATAGGAAAGGTAAGGCGCACGGTTAAATGCATTTGTCTCTGGGAAGGCTGCGGTTGCAACAACTTCCGGTCCGTTATCCTGTTCAGCTACAGAAGGAGGTATCCATGTTAGTTGGTATTCACGAACAGAAATCAGAAATCGGAGGATAATGTTCATCGGAACGCGTACATGATGCAGCAGTAAAGGTGAATGCGGCCAAAGAAAGGGCCGCGCTGAAAATAGTAGCAAAGCGCATATTCGTATAGCCCAAGAGTTCAGATATACAGAGCTCGACAAAGAAGAGACTGGAGGATGGAGGAAGTTAAAGTGAAGAAAGCCTTGCCGACCAGTCTCTGCACTCGGTGTCATTGTTGGGCTTGCCACGTCCACCATAATTCGATCACGTGGTTTGGATCTTATCTTATCTCCTCTCCTTCAAACACTCGTTCGGTCCTCTCTACCGAAATCTTTACTCAAAATCGCACAAAGGATATTCGTGGCACAGCCGGATCTTATCCTACTATCGCTGGACTTTGGGTGTAATAATACATATTCGTAACTACGTTTGTACTACGAGCACTACGGTTTCATGTCCCCCCGGAACGGACAGCCGTATCTGGGAATAAACAATCCAAAAAATACTGTAAACACAGAATCATCAGCCCTCATCCAAGATCCAAAGAGAAAAATTCTTGCTGATATCCATCGCATAGAACCAGAACGTTGGACCAACGGACATCACATCGGTAAGACTTTGAAACGGAACTAGTGTTTCAAGGTCGGTGGAAGACGGTCTTCATCTCTTCTTCAGTAAATCCTTGGCGGCTTCTCCTGCATCGCGTCCACGGTCAGGAAGCCAGAACGCCTTGACAATTTTCAGGAAACATTTTCTGACAGTAAAATCAGAGAATACGAACCACTTCTGTTCCTGCAGAGGACATCATAGCAAATCTTGGATTAAATTTGACGCATCGTGAGGGTCCTGGATGACCATCAAGTGTGATAGTTGGTGATAATCTCATTGGAGTGTTTTCAGGTTTGGCTTGGGTTCCCTCGGGCAGTTGTTGCACGTCCCACATATATATTTTTCCATCTAGACTTCCACTCACAACGAATTTGCCATCGGGAGTCCAGGATACTTCTTCTCCGCTGATCCCTTTGGTCGGTTCTATAAGTTGCGGCGCATTCAGACTTTTCCTCTCTAACCCGACATGTCCTTCCAATTTGCCAAGCAGATGGCCATAAAACGCGTCAATTACATAATGGGCGTTTCCCGAACATCCAACAAGAAGTTGTTTTCCATTAGCTGAAAAGGACAACGATGTCATCACAATTGGGCGTGGAGGGTAACTGATCAAGGCCAAAGTAGGGTCATGGAGGGTGATGGTAGTGAAGGGTGCCTTGTCAAAATTTGCCGTATCGTATAGCAGGATTCTTGAATATTGATTCACGGCAACCGCGAAAATTATACCTGATGGATCATAGGCAGCGATTGGGTAAGCGGGAAGAGTCAAAAGACCTCGGCAAGCTGGCGAGCGGAGGTCCCAAAGGCGAACTGTTTTGTCCATGGAGGTCGAGAGAAACCCATCGTCGATTGGAGAGACTTCGAGTGACAACACCTTTCCCTTGTGCCCTCGAAAGTATTGCAGGTATTTATTGTCGTGGAGGGAGTGATATCGTATTGTGTCGTCTTCTTTCGTTGAAGCATGCAGAATTGCGGTGTTTTTATGGGTAAACCGAGGCAAGTCTACTCCATATTTCTTCGAATAAAAGGTTTTAATGAGTCTGGTGATAGCAAAGGTCAGAGCATGATCACGAGTAGCGCAATGAACAAGGGACTTACTTGCCCGTTTTACAATTATAGACTTTGAAGGCCTCATCCTCTCCAGCTGTGATAAGTTGGTCGCCTCGATCGTCAAATCCTATCCCTGTTATACTTCTGACAACCGGAGGTGGAGGCCTCTGCTGGTACATTGTGGGTATGGGCGGTGGTGGAGCCTCAACTGCATTCTTGAATATTTTGGCTGGTTTCAACTTCAGCTACGCGTCCAAAAGGCGTTAATAAGGAAACAGAGAAGATGTGTAATAGGCGCACCAAAGTTGCTTTAGAAAGAGCTATTGTTGGTGGAGGAGGGGGAGGATGAGCGCTGCTTGTGCTTGGGTGAGGAGGCATTTGTAACGAAACAAGGACCAACTTGAAGACAAATGATCGGAGTTACAAAATATTTTCAATTCGCGTCCCTTGAGTCTTTGCTCATCCTTGTCTTCTTTCGTCATGAGCGAACTCGACGAAACTGCGAAACTATGGAAAGTCAATCGGACAATCCATGAACTAGTGAAAGATAGAGTCAGCCGCGCCAGGAATTCATTCCAAGTCACAATCTCATCCTTCATTCGCTTAGGGCTTCCAAGTCTCCGATGAAGAACTGCATATGGATCTCCAGCGCTTTCGCGAAGCCTACGCGAATAACAGTGGTGTAGTCGAGTGAGTATTTCCCTAACAGTATACGATGCATAGCAATATTGATAATACCAATCAGCCGGAATCAGTTGAACTTCTACACTTCGTCGCGCGCAAACCCTTCAGACCAAATCTTTGTTTTTTTCTCGGAGGAGCGTAGTGTTGGTGTCAAATCCATGCGAAAGTACGGGAAGGATTCTCTTTCCATATTCTTTCAATGTGCTTACTCTCTTTTTAGGCTTCTGAGCATTTTGGAGGAGAAATCAATACAAAGGGGTATTATTGTCTTCCCTGGAAACATGACCCCAGCTGCCCGCAAGGTATGTCATCATCTAGACTTCGGTCCTTTCATCTCTTACTTTGCCACAGGTTATAGTTGGGATGGCCTCCGAATACCGTCTGGAAGAATTTGCAGAGTCAGATCTCCTTGTCAATATTGTACATCACACACTGGTTCCCCGTCATGAAGTTTTGACTGCAGAAGAGAAGAAAATGTTACTGGAAAAATAGTATGTATTTTGAATTACTTTTCTCTTCTTTTCTTACCTTTGTCATATAGCCGTTTGAAGGAGACCCAACTGCCTCGTATTCAACTCGCAGATCCAGTGGCTCGGTATTATGGTCTCCGTCGAGGACAGGTGGTCAAAATCACAAGGCCAAGTGAAACCAGTGGACGATATGCAAGCTACCGTATCTGTTTCTAGTATTCTCGGTTTGTCCTAAAAGCGCTAACTTTAGTCGCGTTGTTTTGTTTTGTTCTCTCTGTGTTATATACCTAATCTCCTTCCCCTGTCATCTGTTTCTGCACGTTGTCCGCATTGTTCACATTGTTTCCAATTGTATCCATCCTCAATTTGTCATTCTCATCCCTAGCGTTTTCCTCGGCAGTCATTCAGGCTTTAGGTCCCAAGGTATGATCCATATTCCCGTCGAAGTGGCCGAGGTTTCCGTGGATCTGGATCATTTCTTTCGTTTACTCTAAGACAGGCATTTGCAGCTTGCCTATACTTTAACAGTTATATTTTAATCTAACAGGTGATCCCTAATCGTCGTTCTGTCCATATACCCCCTGGGCATGTGGATAGCTTCAACGACTGGGTTCTCTCCGGAAAATGCAGGGCCGTCAATATGGTGCTGTACTTTCCAGGATCCTCATCCACCCTCGACCGCTACCTTGCTGGCCTGAAGCTAGCAATCTCAAAGTCAGTCATCAATTATAGTTTCAATCACAAGTCTAATCGTTCCGTTAACAGAAAGCCGCGTTGTCGAACACTGAAATTTCCAACCATCAAGAAATAGTTATCTGATTCTTGCCTATCAACCGCCGAAAGCCTCGTATTGGTATTGTGTCAATCTCCATATCGATCTTCTCTGTCCCCGCCATCTCTGCCTTGCATCGCCTAGAATGCCTGTATGGAACTCGAGACTCGACCCTCCCTTCTGAATCTTCCCCCGCATAGGACGATGATCACATCTGTGTAACTCTTGCTTCAAAAAAACAACCTCAACATTGGTCGATTGTTCGCTTTGATTAAACTAATCTGCGAATTATAGTTCTCTGGTCTGAAAAGTTGCTCTTGTTCGTGTCATTTACACTCTTCTTTGTGTACCTTTTCTAACAGGAAATCTCACCCACAAATCCCTCGGGTGACGCTGTGCCGGTCGATTTATCGACAAATTATCACGTATATAACTATAGATCGCTTGCGATTGATACGTAACATCCTCTCTTATCTGAATATTCGAAGTCCATCGTGAGGTTGGCCGTCCCTTTGCCCTTTTTTCTCTTTCCTAGCGGCCCGCAGGACGTGCGTGCCCAGTTGGTTCTCCTGTCTCGTTTACGGGCCACGAGAATCCGTGTACCGATACTCAACATCTGGTAGACCAATGGGTCGTCAGATCAATACTAGTGCAGTATCTTTCGAGAAATCCTTGACTCCACGCGTTTACTCTGAGTTTCATTTCGTTTAATTTTTGCAACCAGATGCCCCTCCCGAAGATAACGCTTCCTTCGCCATGCTTGTTTTTGCAGCCAAAGCCATTGACTGGTCGTCCTCTTATCGAATTCGCGCAAAAATGGTGGTCTGAGACGACGCTCCCACTGTCCCTATCGGAGGCGAGTATTGCACGTCTCCGATCTTGCCGCGGAGAGACGCTTTCATTGTCCCGTCGCTGTCCGTAGCGATTTGTTCGTCGGAGACGGAGACGGATTCAACGGGTAGGACGGATAGGATGCGCTTTGTGTGAGCAGATGTAAGCTTTAAATTGCAAGATTTCGCCTTTTCGCTCTTGCATTCCACTGATTGTATGCCACCATCACGGCGAACGAGTAAATGGATGTCTGCTGGAATGATAATTCAAATCGTTTTTGAGAAAGAAGGACAAAAATCCACGGAAATTCAGTGAGTACACACTTGTCCGACGTCCCCTTTTTTGTGGCGTTAGCGCTGAACCCTACTTTGTCAGCTAGTAGCTATCAGACTCTCCCCTACCTCAGGCTCACATCTTTCCGTTGTTGTTAAAAGAGCTGGGCCGGTGTTGACGTGAACTGGAATGACACGCTCTAAAAATAGATTGTTGAAAGTCAGCAGCAAGCTGGTCGCCTCCACCGCGCTCAACGACCGCACCTTGATCATAACAATGGGAGAGCTTGTGGCTGCAGATTCTGCGCTACCCTCAGTCAAGCCTTGGAATCTTATGCTAAGTGAGAAACTCTCTGATCTTCACCTGGTATCAGCAATCATCATACCTAACTGTCTTGATCTAGACGCCCATTATCGCGCTCTAACTGATGGTTTTCAATCTCTGCAACCAAATCTTATCCCATTATATTACCTTAACCACACCGCGTGGCCGTCTAGATGTCTGTCTTGATACTCAAACCTTGATGGTAAAAAAGATGGTTTTCCCTCTTTGCGGACGACTCATCAGTCGCATGTGTTGTACTTTACATTTGAAAGTCAAACTTTCTTGAAACACCGCGGACGGAGGTTCCGGCTATATCCCTTTAGTGCCCACAACAAGGGGTGTCTATATTCTTTATGTAGTTTATTCCACGAGGTGTGACTGCTTACTGAGCATACTCACGCAGGAGAGACTTTACTCAACACAATCCACGAATTATGGGTAGGTACGGGGAGCTGAATATGATTTAAACAAGGCTCCTTTAGGCCGACCGGTACGCACAGACTCGGGCAGGGGTACTCCGAGGCTCGTGGAATGACGTTGTTTAGACGGCACGGCTCCCCTCGGAGTAAACCCAGGGAAACATCCCGCAAACGGTCCAGCCTGTAGTCAGACGCAGTGGACAAGATGTGATGGAGTCATAAGGCAATTTTGATTGTCCTTTTTATCGTCAGTTTCCATGGGTCCCATTCAAAGGCTTGCATTGCATCGCAATCACCAGAACAAACTAAAACATCAGAGTAGGGGAAGATGGATTGTTTTTCTGTGATAAAAAATCAATTTCCCGAATGGGTCGGAATGGTACGTTCGATATCAATAAATCTGTGAGTTGCCGAGTCAGAATTGCAAATACGTGAAACTGACCTCGATTTTATCAGAACAAAGAGAAAACTGACGAGTAGATGAAATTTGTCTGAAAAACGTGGAGTGGATGGACAATTTAGGAAAGGGATATGCTCTAAATAGGAAGGCACGATGTGATGGTATGACATTTCACCAATATTCCCACCAAAAATATATGTGATATTGAAAATGATGTTAGCCATGACGTTTTCGAAAACAACGCCTTCCCCTTATACGCTGGACTTTGAAGATTCCCCTCTAGGACAATGACAGGATCGGTGCCAGGTTCCTAACATGAAGTCCTGCTCTTGCGGAAATAACTCATTGGGACTCTTCACGGAATTCTTGCAATAAATCTCTAGATTGTATGGATTTTCGTAATTGAATCTTCCCAGATGAGATCGGGGAACCGCAACGATCGTCCCGAGTAAAGCACTTGTACAGAAGCAAGACCGATGCAGAGGTTGCGACTCAAGGATCGGTATAAAGGCTGCACCATGGAGTCGTTAACTCTATCCCCAGGTCCCCAGAAGCTCCTGTCTCATCCTCCAGGTTCTCCATTAAATTTCCGCCCCTTGAGCAATGTCTCCTTCGCCAAAACAGTTTCGCATCCCGGATCTCCTCGAGTCTTGTCCTTTGAAGGATGGAACAAATCCTTACTACAAGGAGGCCGCCGCTGGCTCTAGAGCTTGGATCAACAGCTACGATATCTTTACCGACAGAAAACGTGCCGAGTTCGTGCAAGGGGCTAATGAGCTTCTCTGCTCTCATGTATACTGCTTCGCCGGTCGCGAGCAATTGCGGACAACCTGTGACTTTGTGAGTGTATCATCTGATATTCAACTTTGAATTTTGAATGATGATTATACTGATCTTCGACTTCCAGGTAAACCTTTTGTTTGTCGTCGACGAGGTTAGCGATGAACAGAACGGATTGGACGCCCGCGCGACAGGACAAATCTTTCTGAAGGCCATGAAGTATGCCAACTGGGACGACGGTTCCATTCTGGCTAAAATCACCAAAGAGTTAGTTAACGTCGATCCGCCCAACGACCACATATACTTACACACCTGTGTAGATTCAGGGCACGTTTTCTACGCATCGCTGGCCCAAACAATGCCCGGCGCTTCATCGAGTTATGCGAGTCCTACACAGAATGCGTTGGACGTGAAGCCGAGCTCAGAGAACGTGGGGAGCTACTCGATCTTGCTTCATACATGCCCCTTCGTCGTCAGAATAGCGCCGTCTTGCTTTGCTTTGCGCTCAACGAATACAACCTTGGAATAGACCTCGACGATGAGGTCTACCAGAACGAAACGTTTATGAGGGCATACTGGGCCGCGTGCGACCACGTCTGCTGGGCTAATGTAAGTTATCGAGAAATGCGAGTTGACGTCGGCAGGATACTGATAGGTTGTTTTAGGATGTCTACTCTTATGACATGGAGCAATCAAAGGGTCTCGCTGGAAATAACATCGTGACCATCTTGATGAATGAAAACGGAACAACTCTACAGGAGACCTCGGATTACATTGGTGTCCGATGCAAAGAATTTGTCGACGACTATCTGTTGGCAAAAAGCCAACTTTCACCCTCACTTGGTCCAGAAGCGGCTCGATTCATAGAAGCCATAGGGTCTTGGATGATTGGCAATATAGCGTAAGCCAACTCTTCATTCTCTAGATACGTGAATTTGCTTCTTACCTTTCTGTCTTCGTCCAGGTGGAGTTTTGAGACTGTTAGGTACTTTGGATCAAGGCATCTCGAGGTCAAGGAGACGAGAGTTGTACATCTACGTCCAAGGGAGTGCCAATTATCCGAGGACTCCTCCTCTGAGTCAGACGAAGAGTAATTTGCCCCTTGAAATGTACCAAAAAAATCCACCATACTAAAGATAACGATGGAGTCCTCTTACGCTGTATTCATTAGACACATACACACTACCACTATTACTTTATTAAATTGTATGTACTGTACTACAATATGTAGCCTCGTATTCTCGGATACAAAGTCCACGCTGGCAAAGCTTATGCCAGTGCAGTTTTTAATATTAAACTAGCAACGATAAGAGGCTCGTTTTCTGATAATGAGGCCGGGAAGAGAAGATTCGGGTGTAGATCCCTCCTCAATAGGGAATATGATCGATCAAGGATCGGGCTGTCACCTTAACCTGGGCGGCTAAATTTAAACGTCGATAGAGCTTGGGAAAACTTGCTATGTACTACGCCAAAAGCGCTTCAAGTCGAGAAGTGTCCTCCACTCTTAAAGGTATGATTTACGGGTTCGTTTCTAAGCGTTCTCTGTGGCGGATAGAACCGCATATGGTTTGGTCTTCCGATTCTTAGCTACTTTCTTTCCAACTGCTATGGCAATGTGACATTTACTGCCAACGATGGGACAAACCAGAGTTGAACGCCTAAAACGTTAACAATCACTGCATTGACATTGACACTTACTGGGACACGTACAAACCTCAAACAATACAGACTGGTCCAACTTCATTATGAACGAAGTCACCCTGATTTGCTTTCCGCACTGGCAGGTTCTAAAGTTCTACATTTATGTATGTACATCTTTGCATTTTGAGTTTATTTCAGATTCCAAATGAAAATGGCTCAAGAATCTCTATGATAACATTTCTACATACAATTACAGACACTAGAAACCTTCAAATTTTCTTTGCTTGCATTCTGCAAAGGCACCCCATGAATACCTACATCTGCATATTAGATAACATCTGAAAACCGGAAATGATTGGGCCGTGTTTTACCCTCATGACCTGGGAGAAGAGAGAAAGGGGGGGCCATAGTGCTTCAGACGTACAGCCATCGTCCTAGTTCTGATGCCCACACAGGTAGCTCCGCCACTGTGCTGGAAACAAAATGAGCGCGTAAGGGGTCGAGATCGCGAGACCTCTTCTCAGAACCATCCACGATCTCACCCGGCGAGGGTTCTCTAGGTGTCGGGGTGTCCGGTGGAGTCACCTGCCCAAAGCCCTCTGCTGTTCGACGAAGACCAGATCCGCGATTTCGATGCTCGGGATATGGAGACAAGATTCCAAGACCACTTCCACCCACAGATGTGAGATAGGGCTCGAAGTTTTCGCGGATCAAAGCCTTGATCAGATCCTGGAGCTGCTCGTCTTTGAAGTCTATATACATGATGTTCCGCGTAAGCCTCGTGCAGTAAGAGCAGCATGTTACTAGACTTACCATCAGGGACTAGAGTAACAGCGCAACCTCCTCCCCCAGCACCGGTGAGCTTCGTGGTCAATCCAAATTCTTGAGTATTTCGTCTGATGGACTCCAGCGACGGATGAGATACACCGAGAGTCACAAGGTGTTGGTGGTTTTCATCCATCAAACCCTGATTGATAAGGTAAGAATGAGTTATGAATGATAATTGTCAATTTCCGCCTTGCAACGCACAGATAGAGCGTTCAATAATGAACCGCGAGGCAGCTCCGGATCCGCCAGCGCCCTCCTCGCCTCATTGCTGATAACCTGGATGGACTCCAAGATACCATTCACGAGCTCAGGTTCCTGACGACAAGAGAAATGAATCAATTGATATGACGCGATTCAGTCAAAGGGAAGACTTACGTCTGCCTTTTTCTGACCAACTCCTGCGACCAGTTTCTTGGTATCTCGTGGGACCTTGGAATTAGTCAATAGGAACTTGAGAGATTTGAATCTGTACAAGGAGGGTAGACGAGATTAGGGCACTGGTCAGATTGGAGGCGTAATAACGCTCTAATAGCCGGGTACTTACCCCTGAATTCCTTCCATTCCACTTTTCTTTCCAAAGCCGGCTCGAGTATAGGCAAGGGCACCACCAAATACTGCGACGCTATTATCAACTCCACTGGGATTACCATGGAGAATCTTTTCCGCTACAAATGCCCATTTGTTCACTTCGTCTGCTGTGGTTGGGGCAATGGCGCGACGGCCTTCGTGAGAAACATGGACATGCTCCGTTGATGATGGTGGGAGAGGTAATGGGAGTGTTATCCGGCGATGGACAAGTAGAGTCGCGGTAGCTGCACAGACGGAATAGGATGCCGAAGACCCTAAACCTGCACCAACAGGCAGTGTTGATCGAGCGGCAAAATCGAAGGATGGACTGAAAAGAAAGAGCGAGGAGTCAATGGGATGAAGAAACGAACGAAGTCATAGCGTCCGCGGGGGAGGAGATGATGACTCACTGCTGTTCATTTTTGTTCAGAATCATATACAGATACAGGAACGCCAGGCATGCCCCATGAGCGGCCTTCTGTTCGTCAGTGATCATAGTCAGAGCCCGTTTATTCAAAGCATCAACTAGTCTTTGATCAAGTTCCTCCGGATGCTCCTCTCCGGGTGCGACAGGTGTTACTGCGTCCCAGGGTAACGATTCCACATCCCATTCGTTGTAGAAGTTGTCGATGTCCAGGAGATGAACTGTGAGTTTATTATCACGTCTAGGCGTCGCTAGTCCATAGCACCGGAGGTCCACGGATGCGGCGATTGCAGTCTATGAAAGAAAAGAGGTCAGCATAATGTCTTCCGTCTCCTCCCCAGCTTGGGGCCAAGTAATATTGGACACCGGTATAGTCGATCCCGGGGGAGAGGGGTCATTCCATTCATTACCGTAGCAAGTTGGTACCTGTCCCTGAGCTGAAGAAAGAGAAATAGGACTTACGACGCCGTGTACGACTGCATGTTCACCAAACAAGATGATCTTTCCCGGGGCACTGATGAGCCATTCTTGCTTCTGCTCTGCTTCATCGAGGTGGAGGTTGTTCACTGCAAGCGTAAGTGCCTCATCATCAGGCACTCTTACGTATTTATTTTGAGCAGCATCCAAGGTGATAGCACCAGCATCGATGAGCGCATGCTCTAAATCGTCAAGAAGATCATGTGGGTCTTCGATTCCAACACAAAGACGAATAAGGTCCTCTGGTAAACCGCGTTCCGCCCGCGTTGCTGGGTCGATAGAGGCGTGACTATGATACCATGATCAATTGGTGTGAAACTACCATCTCAACTCAAAGACAACTCACCTCATGACGCAAGGCATGCTGATCAAACTGTTCACGCAGCCAAAACTGACGCTTATGCCCCATAACCTCGTTCCACCAACAATTTTTTCGCTTAGTTCTTTGTTCCCTGTTTCAAAACTCAAAACAGCGCCGTTTCCGTCTGCTATCCTGCTGTGGATCTCTTGGCCGGGGTGGTCTGCAAGACCAGGGTAGTGGACCTTGAAGCCCAGAGTATAGAGGTAGTCCGCCACCATTTGTGTTGTAGTTTGCTGCCGGTCCATACGGAGAGCAAGGGTCTTGATACCTCGAAGGAGGAGGAAAGAGTCGATGGGTGTTAAGGCATTTCCAACGGCATTGATCGTGAAAGCCAATTTCTTCGCCAGATCATCGCGATTGCAGGTAACGACACCAGCCATGAGATCGTGGTGGCCACTGAGATATTTTGTGGCGCTATCGTAAACGATATCTGCACCATGTTCGAGGGGACGTTGAAGGTAGGGGCTCATCATGGTATTGTCGACGACGATGACAGCGTTGGGCGCTCGTTCTTTGACATCTTTGCTGATGGTTGCGAGATCTACGATTTTGAGCAGAGGGTTGGTGGGGGATTCTAGGAGGACCATGGCCGTCTTGGAGGGGTTGATGAACGGGTGGAGGGATTCAGGTTTGGTGGTGTCGACATGGTGGATGGTGACTCCAACATGGGTGCGGATGTAGGTCAAAAGTCGATTCGTACCGCCATATAGATCGTCCCCGGCAATGATCTCGTCCCCAGGCTTCAGAAGGCGCAAGATGACGTCCAGAGCGGCCATTCCTGACGAGACGGTGAAAGCATGGGAGGCGGAAGAAATCTTAGCAATGTGATGTTCTACAGAAAATCCTCGTGAGGCTCTAGAATTCCAGCAGAAAAACAAAGGGATGTTACCAAGGTGGCTTCTCGTAGGATTGCCACTTCTCGAATAGTCATACTCTCCACCAACACCCTTGAATGTAGACGTCTGGTAGATCGGAACGGAACTACTACCATACTGATCCTTCATGTCGGGATTCTCGACCGTCGCACATAGCGTCGAGAAGCGGTAGGGTTTTCGAACTCTCAGCGGTGACTCTGGCTCTGGGGTCGGTAGATCATGAATGGGGAATTTTCCAGACGCACGCGGGTCGATGGAGGGTGTCATGGTTTTGAAGAAGCTGAACTTCTGCAGCTTCTGGTCTGTTTTTTGTCAAGTTTGGAGTCAAGAAGGATATTATATGTGGTGGTTATTGAAACACCTGGAGTATGGTATATAATCGAATCCGGGTCTGAATGCAACGCGGGATTGCGTGATGGACTGTGATAGATACTACCTCCGTCCATATTCGGCCGAACTCCGCACCTCTACCTCGAACCACCATCAATGCCGCCAAAGAAAGGGAGAACACAGCGTATGTACTAGTTGCCGTTCAAAATAGGTCCAATGTTCCCCTCATACTTCATATTAGTGGCTCGTCAGACTGCGGCTGTTCAATTTCTTGCCCCAGAAGTTATTGCCAAAAGAACGAAACGACATCTCGATGAACTTGAGGTGGGGTCCCTCGTTCTGGGCTACAAGCAGGCCTCTAACACGAGGGCGGATAGAGGTCCAACTACGCAGAACCCACTCTTCTGGCGGGTGTAGGCGAAGAGGACGAAGAAGGCGGGAACAAATACCACAAAGGCCGCGGACGGCAAATTATCTCAGACAAACGGAATCTCAATATCGCAGGTTCTTCTCCAGCCGCCAAAAAGAAACGGTCGACTATGGCTGTGCGGACTGCACTCTTGTATCGCAAAAACCTCGCCACTTATATCGAAGAATCGGTA
>JAIFHD010011212.1:0-18423 GCA_019721455.1 Psilocybe mexicana | reverse complement strand
ACCTTGATGCGTATACCCCCGTCTGTTCTGAAGCAGCATAATAAACGCGGTGATGCTTGGTCCGCTTTCAATGGGAAGGTCTACAACATAACAGACTATCTACCTTTTCATCCAGGTGGAGAGAGAGAATTGATGCGAGTTGCTGGCCGAGATGGGACACAGCTCTTTGGTGCGTTGTATTCATGTATGAAAAAGTCGGACCGTCTTTGATTCATTCTCTCATTTAAGCGTCAACGCATGGGTGGATCAACGTCGATTTCATGTTGGACGCGTGTCTTGTCGGATTTCTCGTACCGGAACCATCTTCGCCATAAGTTTGCGATACGGAATGTGATCGTTAAGAGTTTGCTACAATGATTTATTAAACAGATGTACTAATTACCATTAGAGCTATAATACAGATGCTAGAATAACAAAAGAATGTGGTGGAACATGCTATGGTTCTCTGGATATCGTGACAACAGCAGGAGAAAAGTCAAAAAGCTCGCCCTCGTCCTGAGGCCCGAGAGGCAAAAAAGGAAGTGAATGATCTATTACTTCTGTCGCATAGAGCACAAAGATATATTCCGCCATCCCCGAGAGTTGAAGGAATTGTATGGTGTTCTCGCCTTCATATACATTACTTTCGATCTGTACATGCGATCCGGGGCCCTAGTGGCAGTCGTGGTTAATTCTACCCTCATCGCACACACTTTGACCCACTTACGAGATGTCGAGGGAGCCATATCCCTCGCCTTGTGCTCTCTGGATTCACGACAATTGTCAGACATCCTTGCTCTGGCCAACTTTGCTCTAGAGCAAATATGGCTTCTGCACGATCTGTATCTGAGGCATCCGGGTCGAGTTTTGTGACTACATCAGAAAACAGTTGCAATGGGAAACAACATAGTTGTAAAGACACTCTTTTCCTTGCAGCCTCGCTGGACTGTTCAGTAGCAACATGTGGAGTATGATTGCTGAAGTTGAAGCCTTCAATTTTCTGTGCTCTCGAATATAAGAAACATGGAAATCAACATACTTGATAGGAAAGATATTCCATTTGACCGCCGTTTCATGGTCAATGGTGAATTCACATTCTAAGGTGGCTATTTGCCGGTCCAGTCCCCTTATCATGAACCACAACCCAGGAACATGGTGGCATGGGGGTTGAGGTTGTTGTTGTATAGGCACTTGTTGAACCTCCATTTGATCTTCTTGCATGATAGAACCAGGTGATTTTCGCCCCTCTTTTTCTTCTTCTTCATCGTCGATGTCCATGTTCTCTGATCTTGAAGGAGAGTCTCTTGAAGATGTGGCCTTTCTTGAAGTGGAAGTCTTCGATTCACTCCGGGCGCTCCGGGCGTCCGTTCTCTCATTTGAGCGAGGACGTCTGGCCGTCGACATTGATCTTCTTGGTAAGCGGTGGAATTGCGAAGCAGGAGGAGGTGTTCGCGATCGCGATCGTCGTCTTCGCGGTGACGGTGTACGTCTTCCGTACGGAAGCACCTGTCTGTATTTTCTTTGTCGATCCGGTGAAAGGGACCTTCGACGTTTATGGCTATCCTCACGCAACTCGCCGCGACGTGAAATGCCTTTGTCTCGAGGTGCATAAGGTCGGTCACGCGATCTTTCATATTCCCATTCTCTTCTTTGTGGGGAGAGCATACGGGGCCGGGATTCGGATCCAGGGTCACGATCCAATGATCGCCGCCGGAGAATTGGGCTATGGTTGGACCTTCTATCTTGGAAGGACTTAGCGGGGGACGGGGGCGAGCGTTGATGGTAGGAACGAGATTCCTTTGGTGTTTCGGGTTCAGGTGAGTGATATTCTCGAACGAGTTTCCCTCGAAAGAGAGCCCAGCCGTCGGAATTACGGCGAGGTGAGGTTGGATCAACTTGCGAGGACAATGCTTGTGAATTTCGGCGGTCAGTAAGGGAACTCGCGATAGGCACTGTATTGGCATTTGGCGATCTAAGGTCTGCATAGGAAGTCGATGCCTGCATGCTTTGGTGACCTTCGGCTTTCCGAAAATTGGCCGGTGAAGAAGGTGGTGCTTTATTTTGTCGTCCAGAAGTGGGAGATGGATTTGCTGATGTAGACGGCGGACCGATGTCCGACGTTGAATTGTTACTGATATACGAAGTAGATGCCGGCGATGGTTCACCTCTGATCTGACCATTAGCATTGCTTGATAGCACAGCGTCTGAAAATCACCTTGTATCCCTCGATGGACCAGACTGATAACCTTCAGGTAAATTCGACGATCTCGGTGGAAACGGTGCAGTGGAGGAAGAAGTTATCGAAGTTCTACGATATTCTTTTCCTTGAACGGAGTGATTTGCATTTTCGATAGCCTGTAATTCCTTCTGAAAACCTGGGAGGCCCTTAGCAAACGAGGAACATACGGCGGGAGTGAGAACACTGGGATCTAGGGTCCGATTCGGTCGAGAATTCGGCCTTCCCTCGGTGTGTTCTGCACGACTGTCCGCATTTTGCAGCATTAACGGTAAAAGAGCATCTCGAACTTGATCCGTGGAAGCTGATCTGCTCAGTTCCCCTTCTTCGGTCGACGAACTTTTCGAACGGTTTGCCATCGAGTTGTTGTCTAAGACACTGGGCAATTTCGAGGAAAAAGACGGAGGATGCGGGTCTGACGAGATGGCCTTTTTGGTACCATTTTGTCGTGGACGACTGACCGCCCGAGGAGGGCCATGGTTTTTGTCTTCGTTACTTGCAATGGAATTGTTGTGTCGTGTGATGGGAGAGTGATTTTCAACGTGAGTAACAGAGCCATTGACGGTTGCTGAGTGGTCTGAATCCTAGGGAAAGATAAGCATCACATAAAAAGAAACAAAAGAACAGAAAGGGGAAACAAAAAGACGCATACAGGAATGTGTACCGATTGTGACACCGATCTTTTTTGCTTGGGTCTCATCCCTTGGGCTACGTCTGACTTCGCAACAACTACGTCGGGGCCAATAGAGATCCCATTGGAGGGAACCGAAAACGATTGTGAATTTTCGTCGTCGTTTCTCTTGTCCGAAACCCGCTCCAGTAATGATTTTTGCGGTTTGGGGACACCGTTGTCCTTGGGAAGCCTCACTTCGAGTTCTTCATAGTCTAAGTGGGTGATTCCCATCCGAGCCATAAGATTTGGCTTCCCTGTGGAATTGTGTGAAGGAGAAACAGAGCGAGAATCGGGTTCGTCTTGTTCGTCTTGGTCCGAGTCGTCGTGACTGAAGTCACTGTTTTGATCGAACGACCGGTCTGCGGTGGTCAAGCGAAGCTTACGTTTGGGTGAATGCTGGGTTGTGAGGCCTGGCCTTACCCATGTTTTGTTCGCAAATTGGCCAGCCTTTGGACCAATCCGAGCCTTCAAATCAGCCATTCCGATTTCCGGTATACCGTATCTTAGATTAGCGATTGTGAAAAGATAAGAGGGGCATGGGAGGCGACAAGGGTGATTTGAGGACGATGAAGAGCGCAAGCACCTTGAAGATAAATATTCGTGTAAATTGTGGTGGAAACGAAGATTGTTTCTGCAGGGTCCTGTCCATCGTTCATGAGAGATTTCCTTAAAAGGTTGTGTCAGCGTCAGCTTTGAAATTGTCTCTGATTGACCGTTTGAACTCAGACCTCCGACCAGCAACCACCAACTACTTCCAGGAATGCATATTGCTGCAGTTCCGACTGGTACAAAGTATCTCGCTTCAGAAACAGGTCAATCCAGTCGCTCAAAAGCCTCGGTTGGCCTCAAAAACCACCCTGGATCATTTGTCATCAGTGACGTTTCGCACAGACACCTTCCTCAGGCTTGGTGACCGACTGTTATTCCAGACATGGTTTAAGAGCTGTTTTGGCCTTGAATATGTCAGGAAATATTCCGAAATATGACGCCCAAGGCTACACCGAAATCATTGTGACTCTTGAAGCGGCCATTCTGACTGTACTGATAAACCGGGCTCACGAGTGAGTTGAGTTGGATCGTTTCGATTCTCCTAGATTTTTTGCTGACGAATAGCTTTCTAGCAAAAATCTCTACACTGCAGTTCTAGCTGATGAACTCGTTAGAGTATTCCAACTGTGTGACAAGGATGATCGTGTCCGCGTTGTTATTTTGACCGCAGAGCCAACGGCTCCTGCCTTTTGTTCCGGGGTGAGCTCTATGGGTATCCAAAATTCACTCTATGTTAACTATTTTGCATATTAAGGCTGATATATCCCATGGCTGGGATATGCTTTGGGAAGAAGATGCTGAAAGGGAGGGTCCTCATGGTTTGTTGCTCGGCCATTCTACAATGCATTAACTACCGATTCACCCTGTCGCAAGCTCATCGGGACAGTGCAGGTAGAGTATCAATGGCAGTGTTAGGCTGCAGAAAAATAACAGTAGTAGCTGTCAATGGAAATTGTGTGAGTCCCTGTTGAATCGTCATTCTCTGTTTCTGTTCTTATTTTCTGTGCAAGGCCGGAGGCGGGATGACAGCCTTTCAGCTAGCCTTCGATTTTCGCTTTGTTTGGGCGGGAGCAAAGCTTATATTTCCTTTTGTTCGTCGTGGAATCGTCCCAGAGGGTGCGTACTCTTTGATAAACCCCCTGGATCAATGAAGAGAGGGCTGAGGTTCATGGTCACATGCAGGCGCATCGACTTATCTTCTACCTCGCCTTATCGGACTATCGAAAGCAAATTCGTTGCTACTTACAGGGGCCACAGTATATCCAGACTCAAAATACATTCGAGACCTTTATCATGGGATCCTTCCTGCCCGAGAGGAAGTATATCCTTCTGCAAGGGCGTTTGCGAACGAGCTTTCTGGGAATACGTCCCACACTTCCATAGCATATACAAAGGTCCTGCTCCAACATCCAGGATCCTCTGTCGAAGAAAACCACCTCCTTGATTCTATGGCAATCAAATTAACAGCAAGTTCGTTTGAAGGGATTGAGGGCGCGAAGTCTTTCCAAGAAATGAGATCTCCCCAGTTTTCTGCAGTGAAATCGCCTTGGTTCCCATGGGTGAGTTCCAATCGCATCTCCGCGTTTTTGATCCTCAGTTAACAGTGAATTTAAAGTGGCGTCAAGTGGATGTTGTCCACCGCAAAGCAAAGTTATAAAACAAGATGCGGGTGTGGATATGATTGTAAAAATTGTATACTTGAGAGATAGTCGAAGTCCATCAAATATTTCTGTATATAGCTGGCTAGTAGCGAGGAGAGTCTACTGGATCTACCTCAGTAATCACGCGAGTTTCTCATGAATGATCTCATTATCCATGCCCTTACGCAGCCGGTTGCTCGAAGTAACCGAAGGACCTTCTAAGCCCCACACTAGTACTGAGAGCATCGTATAAGAAGCGTTGTTTCATATTGACCTGTTTCTGGACCGTACCTTCACCCTTCCTAAACGATCACAAATACTTTTAGCCATCATGGCCAGTCCTAACTACTCAGCTCGAGGTTACACCGAGGTACTTGCGAAACTGGAAGGAGCCATTCTGACCGTGGTCATAAACCGTGCCAAATAGTAAGTGTCATCTCATTTCATACCGTCATCATCCTCTTTGTTCAAGCCTTTTTACACAGCAGGAATACCTATTGTTCTAAACTCTCCGACGAGCTCATTGAAATCTTCACATTGGCCGACAAGGATGACCGTGTTCGTGTCGTCATCTTGACTGCAGAGCATACTGCGCCTGCCTTCTGTTCAGGTGTATGTCTCCCTATTCTTCTTTTCGCCCAGAAACTCCATTCATATGTAACATTACTTTGTTTCAGGCTGACCTTTCCAATGGCTGGAACATCCTGTGGGAAAACGATCCCGAGGGAGAAGGAATAAATGGTATGTTTGCTATACCCCACCTCCCCACAGTCCGATGCCATGATATTAAAATCAAATGACACACCTTAGCCCACCGCGATACAGGGGGCAAGATATCCATGGCAGTCCTGAGATGCAGAAAAATCACCATAGTCGCTGTGAACGGCCATGCAGTATGTGCTGAACTGAATCTGGAAGTTGTTCAATGAGATCCAGCATCCTGATAAAATTATTCAAAGGCTGGCGTCGGGATGACGGGACTTCAACTCCCCTTTGACTTCCGCTTCGCATGGGAGAAAGCAAGACTTACTTTCCCTTTCGTGCGTCGCGGTATTGTCCCAGAAGGCGAGTCTTTCTTCAATCCCGATTGTGTTGCCACAAGCGCTTATTTCTAGACACATTACAGCTACATCGAGCTATCTCCTTCCTCGCCTCATCGGACATTCTAAGGCAAACTCACTTCTCCTCACCGGGGCGACTGTGTCTCCCACCTCGAGGCATATCCAAGATCTGTACCATGAAATTCTGCCCACACGCGAAGCTGTTTACCCAGCTGCGAAGGCATTTGCAGAAGAGCTTGCTGCAAATACGTCACAGATCTCAATCGCATACACGAAAGGCCTTCTCCAGCATCCCGGAGACAGTGTTGAGGAGAATCACCTCCTCGATTCCATGGCCATCAAGCTCACAGGGGCTTCTCCAGATGGCGCTGAGGGAGTAAAATCCTTCAAAGAAAAAAGGCTGCCCACATTTACGGGTGCTTTGTCGAAAGATTTTTCGCCGTGGTTCCCATGGGTGCGTTTTTCTTGAAATCACGTTGACAATACGCAAAATAATTTTATCCCTCTTTAAAGTGGCGTACCCTTGATACTACCCATCGCAAGGCGAAACTATAAATTCAAATCAACTAAATGACAACCTTGTATACTGAAATGTCAAAAATCCTGCGTGTATCGTCCAAGGTGTTTCAATTGAGCAAGCTGCGGTTCACGGATGTAGTAAGTATTCCATTGGGTCAACGCCACAAAAAGATTCAACTCGTGGAAAGGCATTAATGAGTATCGATTTACATTTGAGCCTGAATACTGTCTCCAGGTCAATAGGGCTTAAATCGAGTTTCCTAAGATCCCACTGAGAGAAATTCATTGGAGTAGTAATTTCCTCCGCGAACTGGATTTAAAATATTTATAATTAATGGCTCTTATAGTCCGTGCAAGTATTAAAATTTGTAAGATACTACTCACCCTTGGTGTTGTGTTATGCAGCCAGTTAGTCAAGGCAACAGGGCCCAAAGACTCAAAATCTATCTTCAAAGTATCTAGCCTAGGCAGTTTGTCGGCAAGAACTTTAAAAACACTAGGCTCAAGAAAAATGATGAAAATTTTCAGGTCTCTCAATCGCGAATCCGCAGAAAAGCCTTCCAAAAGCGAATTCAACTGCTCAAAAGACCACCTATGCTCAGAAATCTCCAGAGAGACGAGGGTCGCAGTGAATTTATGGATAGAAGGAATCAGTCCCCGTGAATAATGCGAAGGAAAGCCATGAATATCGATCGAAATATGGCGGAGCTTGGGAAGAGCGACGCCGAAGAGATCTCGATCAAAGAATGAATAGGAGATGGTATGGTGGTCGAAAGTGGGTGTTATCCGAAGACTGATGTTAGTCAACTGATTGCGATGCACCTGTAATAGCTGTTTGAAGCCTGCAAGGGCACCCTCATTCTGGAAGGAGAATGGTAGCACCAGCGCGAAAGACTGGAGACGTGTCAGGTGCGTGATACTCTGGAGAAAAGATGATGGATCGATTCGTTCCTCCACATCGATATTTAGAGCACGTAAGCTAGCTGCGTGTTGATTGATCATGGGGAGTAAGATTTCCATGGTGGTAGTTGAGGTGTTCGTGCTGATCGATGCGCGAATAATCCGGAAAGAAAGGTTTTCCAGATTTCTTAGTGGAAGGCTGTCCACGGGGGGTAAGACGGTTGACATGCCCTCCAGAGGCACTCTAAGCTCAAGTGATGAGAGAGTGCTGCTAAAGGCAGACCATCCAGCGGAGAAAAAAGCAGGAACTATTGACAATCTTTGAAAATACTGGTGTTCGCTTGCTCGTATTTCTACTCGAAAAGATGTCAACGAGGTCAGCTGCTTCAATATTTTCAACACGTCCCGTTGAGCCCAGTGAGCTGGCAAGGGAAGAACATCATGTAGCGAGAACTGTTCCGATGGGGTTGGTTTAATCTTCATACTCTGAAAAGCGTCAACCAAATGGGAGACAGGATCATCCGAGGTCTGCTCTGAGAGTGTGGACGCGCTTTCAAGTAATAATTTGCAGAGGTGTCCAGGGTTGAAGATGAATTCGCGAACACGGGATGAAATTTCGGGATCACTGAGATGTGGCAGGGTGAGTGGGGTGGAAGTTCTTGAGGAAATAGTCCTTACACCAATCGCTTGATATTCCACTTGGTCCTTTCATCGGAGAATGAGCCAATAAGAACTGTTCTGTACCGTTCGTCCATCGCTATGTTGTAAAGGGAGTGATTGAGTGAATAAATCCGTTTTACTTCATGGCTGGGCAGAAAAGTTGTGATAGAGTGCCAGATATCGTATGGGATATCCATGGGTTTCTCAAAGAAAGGGTCTGGACGAGGAGTGTGGTTCTTTGGAGATAAAAGCCAGAAGACTGTTGAAATTAAACATAACATCTAGTCAAGTCCTGTTCAGTGTCGGTTCCGAGAGATGATATGAAGTCAGATTGTCACAATTCATGTTTGTCACTCTTCGGCTGTTGCCGAGAGGTCATCACGTGTATTGGACGCGACGCGCCCTCTGAAGTAAACATGGACATCTTGAACTTGAACACCTTGTCCAAGTCCATTCTCTGCTATAATCGTTAGGCCTTATTGGATATTCAGAGCCGGCCACTTTACAATCTATGTCTACGCGGACGAAGGATGGTTCCTCTGGTGTAGATCGCGAACGGGAGCGTCAGAAATACCGGGCTAAGTTATCCAATGCCCTTAACGAGGAAGAGGATCCTTTGGCCGTATACCACCAATTTGTACAATGGACAATCAAGAATTACGGAGAAAATGACCCTAAATCTGGGCTTCTCGATTTACTCAAGGAATCCACCTCGTTATTCAAGAACGATGATCTGTATAAGACCGACCTCCGCTATCTGAAGTTATGGGCACTCTATGCACGGCAAATGGACAAAGCAGGTGCTTGTTCAATTTATGCATACTTGCTGGAATCCAACATCGGCACATCTTACTCGGCGCTCTATGAGGATTATGCAAATCTGTTGGAGGATAGCAATAGGTGAGTCTGGTTCTGTATTTCGGTCTTGATTAAGCTCAATTTGAACTCCAAAAGACATCAAGAGGCCGATGAAGTTTATCGGAAAGGCATCAAGAAATCTGCACGACCAGTTGAAAGACTGAAGTTACGCTATCGAGAATTCCAGGCACGCGGACCACCCTCTTCGAGCGCCTCCCCTTCCTCCAGTTCAATACCATCGTCCTCCACTGCAACGTCCACCAAAAGTGGCTCTTCCCGGGTCAGTAGCAGCAAAAGCTCCAGTAGATCAACTCCATCGACTGCAAGTTCCTCGGCTACACCGAACTACTCTTCCACATTGAAATCTACAGCAGCGGAACGTTACGCTTTGATGATGGCTCCTCCTGCTCCCGGAAAACGCCCAGAAAGGTTGAGGTTCAATATGTCCCTGCTTTTTACAGACGACAAGGTGGAATACAGTGTGCAAGAAGCGCGTGCACGCTCAATGGGCCTGCTTGGAAAGATATGGGCACCTCCAGCACCTCCGGATTTGTCTCGATTTACAACCTCAACATCTTCGTCATCGTCTCTCGCTCTAGTCGATTTCAACGACGACGGACAGAAGTCATCTAGGTTGAAGGCTGGTGGAAGGAAGAGCTTTATGGGCGGCGCTGAACCCACCGTTACCATCAACACGAAAGAAGCTTTGGCCGATGTTTTTGGAATGTACAATTCTCCCGATAAAACAACCAAGTTACCAGGCAGTAAACATGCTCCTTTAAAGAAAATCGAACCGAAAACACCTATTGTTCAACCACGACTTGCTTTCGCCAGGGAAAACGAAAATGCAAATTCGCAAAATGCCAAAACGCCAACGCCCGGTAGGTCGCTGAAGCAGCCTTGTTGCATAAAAATATCCAACTTATTTTTTTTAAAAATAAAAAAATCACAGCCTTCCGGCCATTTACTGACGAGAACTCTCAACCTGCTCAAAGTCGTACCCCTGCTGCTAAGGTTGGTTCCGCATCCTTTTTAAATCAAAGAACAGACTTCCCTAATATTTTACAGTTTACACCGTTTGTGGATGCAGAACAAAAAACGCCGTTCCTTACACCCAGAGTAGTTCTCACCGCAAAAGAAACAGTCCCTCCTCCAACAAACCTTCGCTTTGGAGAAAATACTTCAGAGAACGACCCAGCAAAGCCTCCAGAGAAGAGTCACGATCCCGTCTTTGCTAAGGTATTTACACCTGCGAGCAAAGTGCCATTAGCACCTCTCAGAGATGTATTCACCGATGACCATGGCAAACCAATACCCAAGGCAAAACCCGGACCCACACACGAGCGAGCCAAGTCCCAGCACGATCTATTATCTCCTCAAGCTGAGAAGCCGCCGACATTCACACCGTTCAAAGATGAGAATGCACGGACACCTTTCAAAGTATTCAGCCGCCCCTCCGAACAGGAAGAGAATGGGAACGTAATCGCCCCCAAAACACCCACACCTGTCTTCAAACCCTACTCAGACCCTAAGCCACCAACCTTTACACCTTTCCAAGACGGTGCCCCGACATTCACCCCATTTGTAGACACGGACAAGAACGTCAAACCACTCTTTGAACCCCAACCTGGTCGATTAACATCTCAACCTCAACCATCATCATTACGCAATGTGGTGGAGATCGACGATGATGAAGGGTCCACGGCCGAAGTCGAGTCTCAGGATGTCGTAGAAGAAGAGGGTGATCAATATTACGATGAAGAGGACTCCCATATCGCGGATTATGAAGAGCCTTTGGCCGATGAACATATTCCAGATGAATACGAAGAAGCGGATTCGTATCAGGACGTCCCGTTAGGGGGGCGTTTTGGTCAGTTCAACGTGATGACTCCCATCACAGAACGAACTTTCGAGTTTACGTCAAGCACAAGAGGAGGCACGCCTAGCGACAGACATACTGGACATGCAATTGAAGACGTCCAAAGGGCTGAATATCGAGCGGCGAAAAACGCTGTGCTCTTGGCTGAAGAACTTCGGGAAAGTGATGACGAGGGATACGAAGAAGATGAGGACCGCGGTCTTGAGCCCTTACGGTTATCTGTTGAACCTCCTCCTCCCAAGGCTGATCCCGAGGTCGTGATTGTGGAAGACAGGGCGGGGTCCCTTAGCCTTCTCGACACTCTTACGTTGAGCTCCAAATTCCGGCCAAGCAACCCGTGCAATCCATTCGATCCAGCCATCTTGTCTTCCCTGATAACCCGAATACCAACAGACCCCCATTTTTACGACCTCCGAACCCTACAGTCGAATAAACTCGCGGAACTTGAAAAATTCACCAAGAAGAATAGAAAAAACAGTTCAGGAATGCTGGACTCAGGTTCATTCCCTCTTGTTCTCCAGGGTCATCAATTTATGGTTACAGAGAAGCTGGGAGAAGGCGGTTTCGGTTCCGTGTTCAAGGCAAGAGACAAAGGAGTGCGTGCAGTGGTCGTTTCTGACGATGAAGACGATGAGGATGAGGAAGATGACGACGACGACGATGAGGTGGCATCGATGGTTGCTCTCAAGGTTGTCAAACCAAGGAACGTTTGGGAATATCATGTTCTGCGACGATTACACTCTGTTCTTTCACCTGCGTTGCGGAGATCTGTTGTCCTTCCACATGCATTGTATGCGTATGGAGACGAGAGCCACCTCGTTCTAGATCTTTGCCCTCAAGGGATGTTACTCAACATTGTCAATAATGCCACTTCGGCGGGTGTGGCCCAGGCAGGTGCATGCCTTGACGAATTACTCGTCGTATTCTTCACCATCGAGTTGCTTCGTCTACTCGAAGCAATGCACGCCGCAGGGTTTATCCATGGCGACTTGAAGATCGACAATTGTCTTCTCAGATTGGAAGAAGTGGAAGGAGGTGCCGCCGCATGGTCAGGGACATACTCGCCTTCGGGAGAGGGTGGGTGGAGCCACAAGGGCCTGAAAGTCATTGATTTCGGAAGGACGATCGATATGCGCCTCTTCCCTCCTGGCCAGCAATTCATTGCGGATTGGGCGACAGACGATCGCGATTGCTTCGAGGTCCGGGAAAACAGGCCTTGGACCTACCAAACAGACTACTTTGGATTGGCTGGTATTATCTATTGCATGCTCTTTGGAAAATACATCCAGGCCAACTCCGTAACGACATACAAGGATGATGAAGGTGTGACAAAATATAAGATCGCCACTCCTTTCAAGCGATATTGGCAATCGGATTTGTGGAACAGGCTGTTCGACCAGTTGTTGAATCCGTGTACGGTTCGGCCAGGTGGCGAGCTGCCCATTTGCGATGCCCTGGGTCAGACCCGCAAAGATATGGAGCAATGGTTGCAAAGTAACTGTAATCGGACCAGTAATACGCTGAAGGGCCTTTTGAAGAAAGTGGAAATGTCATGTTACAAGATATGATTTTCTCAAATACCTTTCCAGCTTTTTTCGAATTTCATGTATATATATTTCTACTTTTTTACTTTACTTTTCTCTTGGTAAACAAGTTACAGTAGTCATGCATCATTATCTCTGTTTTCATCCAGTGTCGTTATCATCATATCATAGGAGCTATTATAAACCCGCCCGTACTGAATTCATCAATCCAGAACCCCCCTCACGACGATAGGAATGACAAACACAACAGAAAACGAGAGCTAACTACATGAATGAGGGATAAGAAGCGATGTGGAGATCCAAAACAACAACGACAGATACGCAAACAATGATAACGACAACAGGCAAACAAAAAAAAAAGAAAAAAAAAGTAGAATAGCCCTCCTCCTTCCCTTGGCTCCGGAAAAAAAAAAAGAATGAAAAAAGAATGAAAGAAAGAAAAGCCGTTGACTGCCAAACGACTGATCAACCAACCAACCACCTCGACCCTGTCTGTTGTTGATGTTCCAGAAAGGAATATCCAACCCACAAGTCATCAAAGACGCAACCAAGATTATGCATGTCCTCCCATAGGAACTGGCGGGGCAGGGCCTTCATATCCATGAGGAGGGAGATTTGGAGGAGGAGGCATCATCATTGGGTATGCGTGTTGAACTACAATAAAAATGAGTAAAACGCTTGCAAAGTCAGGAGATTGATTCTGTAACGACATACGTTGAGGGCTTTGATGGTAATATGGATGCGCGTGCGATGGGATGGGTGTCGGCGGCATGGAGGGTCGAGGTCCAGCACCGTTAGGTGGCGGTGGGTAAGCGCCTGGTGGAGGAGGTTGCATGTACGCTCCAGGGGCTGTTCGATAATTAGCACCGTGCTCAAGTTCAGAATGGATTGAAAAAGACATACGAGGCATTTGTCCCATGGCAGGTGAATACATCGCTGTTGAAAATTTTATGAGCCAAGTGATGATAGAAAGATAGAAAGGGGAATAACGAACAAAACACACCATTCGGAGGTGGCATTCCAGGTGGGTATGGCATTGGTTGCATATAAGGCCCTGGCATATATGGGGGTCCGGGAGGTGCCATTCCGGGCATCATGTGCTGAAAAAAAATTAGGTCGCCTAACGTTGTGTTTTGTACGAACTTCACGTACTTGGGGTGGGTAACCGTAAGGAGGGTAGGCATAGACATATCCGCGATGTTGTTGAGCCTCTTGAGCAGCGGAATCCTCGTAGGAGGGAGGCGGCATTGGGGCTGCGGCAATTGGGGGTGGACCCATGTGAGCGGGATGAGGGTTCGGGGGGTGTTGTGGGGCTGGGAACATGAGCATGTAGCGTTTGCCACTGTATGGCCACAAAGCCGCTATTGAACGAAATAGGTCAGCACAACATGAAAACATCATGATGGAATCAGTGTTTTCAGAAAGAAAAACGAATAGCCACCGAGAAAAATTACACTTACAAACTTGTGAAGCATCGACGACTTTGTTGTGTTTGAAAGGATTGAAATCGTCCTTAACATGTACAGGAGTACTCCTTTTGATTGGTCGGGTTCCAAAGAAAGGATTGGGAGTAACAGGGGCCTATGATCACGTTCAGATAACTTTCATTGAGAAATGGAATTCAACGCATACGGAGTCTGATTTGGGCTTGGGAGAGTTAGAAGCCCCGGTTGAGTTAGCAGGGGTTCCATTCGGTCCTGTGGCTCCACTCTTAGAAGCGGGGATGACCTTAGAGAAGGAGAAAGAGGGAAAGAAAATCAGCAATGTGACTCCCCGAGAGAAAAAAAAGAGCATTACAGGGTTAAATGCATTTGCCTTGGGATTTGGCCTGAATGATGAAGCATTCACGTTCAACCTGTTCGCAGCAGCTGTGTTGGGCGACATCGGCGACATTGCGTTCGCTCCTTTGTTCACATTGGTGTTGAGTAAAGGTGCGTTCTTGCCTGCGTTTGCATTGACGTTGAGATTAGATGTCGATGATGGAACGGCATTGACAGCAGGGGTGCCGTTTGCGCTGGCTGCGGCATTTGTTGGGCTGGTCTTCGCTTTGGCGGCCCCTCCACGGAATGGAGGAATGCTTTGAATAACCATGTTGATCTTCTTCGCTCCGTTAGGTGCCAAGTTAGACTTAGCTGGCGCCGGCGAGGGGATAGCCGAGCTTGATGCAGATGCAGACGCAACAGCATTAGCGTTGGCAGCAGTCTTCTGCGCTGTTGCTGTCGATGTAGCGGTCAATCCAGTTGCTGTTCCGTTGGCGCCTCCAGCCGCACCTCCTTTGCCGGCCAGAGCTTGTGAGACTTGCTTCCTACTATCTGCGATCTTAAGACCAGCAACAGCCACACCTCTCGATGCTGTGGCAGGTGTCGATGGACCAATTGCACGTGCCTGGGCAGATGTGGCGTCTGCCTTAGCCTTTTCCTTGATTTGTTTTTGCCTGTCCTCATCTTTAGCGAGAATAGGAACAAGATCTTCAGGAATGGGTTTGTTGAGCTAAAGGGATGATGTTCATCAATCTTCAAATGCTCAAAGAAAAAAAAACGTACCTTGAAGCTCTGACTGAATTTGACTAGCTCAGCCATCCTCTTATCCATCTCACTCTTGACGAGTGCTTGACGCTTTTGATTAAGCCTGTTCTTTTCATCCTTCACAAAATCGCGGAAGGCGGGAAGGGGATCGGCAGGTGGCTGTAAAGTACAGGAAATTCACCATCAGGATGGAAAGATCGGATAAAATAAAAGAAACAGACCTTATTGGCAGCTGGCGTAGGCGATGCTGCCTTGGAAGAAGGTGGGGATGGGGCCTGGGCAGCCGAGACAGACGCACCATCCGGACCGTTTACGGACAACTTGGGAATGTCAGGCTTTGCCTCGGCTGGAGAAGCAACTGGAGGGGTAGCGAAGGAAACACCACCCTTGCTGCGGGCACCTGGTGGAACGTAGGCGTTCTGTCCTCTGACCACAGCTCCGTATCTAAAAGTGATCGAGTTCGAAAAATGATATAGATGTTGGAAAAGCAAGTAAAACGCACTTGTCTTCCTCGTTGACACCGCTATCGTCGACGATGCCGCGTTCCTCGGCAATGTGAGGATTGTTGGTAGTAGCCTGAATTTAATGAGAACTCCATAAGCGTGAGTATTCGGAATGAACGTACTCCAATGATTTCATTGGCGATTTTCTGCGCCTTCCTTTCACGTTCTTTGAAATCGGGGGCACTGCGATCCAGCTTGGTGGTGTATACGTCTTCGTCGAAACTCGCTTTGACGCCAAACAATTGCTCGTTGACGGAGAACTGATCCCATGAAGTGGTACCATTCGCCGATAGCGAGAAGGTATCGTCGTCGCCGAGAGAAACGTGGTTGACATCACCGCTGGGCACCCAGGCTTGAAGGTCGCGTTCCCTACCCCCAGCAGGGAATCTCCTCTGGGTGATGTCTGTGTCAGTTCGGAACGCTAAAAAGGTTCAGGTTAAGTTCGCAGTTAATCGGTTCAGGGTCGATCACATACAATCTCCGTTGGTAGGTCGAGCATCCGCTGGTCCAGAGGTATAAGATTCAATGCTGGTGGATGCAATGAACAGGGAATCTTTCAGTGGTGCTCCTGGGTTCGTGACATCTTTAACATCCTTGAGGGTAACGCCCTTTGTATCACCATCTCCAGCAGTGGATTCGATGACGCCTTCATAACGCTGGGCTGTCTTGGTAACAAGGGTGATTGTGGTGCCCTACGATGAAAGAACCAGGTCAACGGGCTTTCAGCGAAAAAGTTCATTGGTACAGAGGACTTACGGTCAAGCCAGAAAGCGACTGGAGAACACGGTCACGGGGGGAAGTAGGTGCAGCATCCGGCCTTGGCTGGGTCGTTTGTGCTTGTGGAGGATTCTGGACGAGGGGAGGGAAACTGGCAGGTGGTGTGGGTGCATTGCTACTCGGTGCGGGTGCAGGAGACTGTTGTGCCGAGCTCTGGGCGGGTGGTTGTTGACGAGTAGCTGGGGCGTTAGTTGAAGAGAAAGTCGGAGAGGCGCGGGCGCCTGTGCCCCAGGCCGATGTACGGCTATGAAGGATGATCAGAAATAACGATGGTCGATGGAGCGAATAGGAGGGCATACCGAGCGTTTGAGGGCTCTGGGGCACCCTTTCTGGAGCCCTTGGACTGACGGGCAGTAGTGGCCATTTGAAGAAAGGATATAGTAGTATGAGAAGAAAAGAAAGAAGAAAGAGAAGAAGAAAGGAAAAGAAATAAGTTCTCGGTTGTCCAGACACCAAAGAGGCAGATGCGAACAGGTCGCAGAGAGGTCAAGAACGGGTACTTAGTCGCTGAGGACAACGGGCAGAACAGAATTCACAGCAAGCAACTATCCTATGAACGCACGGACCCCTATCACCCCTGCCGTCATCACCACCTCTCCTGTCCTTTTTTCTCTCGCTTTTCCATTCTTTGCTCGGAGGCAGCACATACTTTCTCTTTCTCCCTTTCATTCCCTCTCTTGCCCACCAGTCCTTGCACTTTCTCGAGCCTTTGCCACTCGGCGGACTTTGAACTCGTTGTTCGGGGTCCTGCCTGTCCCAAACTACCCACAACAAGGTCTGGGCTTTCAATACTTGCACTGCACATCCCAATCATGTTTCATGAAATTTTACTCACACATATCCCTTTGAAATTACTTTGGTTCTCATCTCTGTATAGCCTTTTCATTCCTGCTCTTGGTGATTTTTTCTTCGTTGCATCGAATTATGAGGACCGTAGACTCTAAAGTCACCCAGTGCCACTGAGTAACACGAGCTACCAAATTTGATATCCGACATGTCATCGGTCGAAACCCTTCGAAACCACTTATGTACACTATCGGTACGCCCCTGGGAGAGTATCTCACTTCGTCCAACTTTTGATCAACTGAAGGAGATGAGGTGATCCTTTTTGTCTGCAAAAACAATAACACCTGTACTTAGGTTCATCAACTCAGTTTGGTGTTTGTACACAAACTACAGCGCCCAAGTGTCTACCTGGTGTTTCCCTAGTCCATTCCAGAGGACAACAATATTTTACAGAACAGTGACTTCATCTTCGGCCCATATTAAAAGGACTCAGAATAAACGGTCAAGTCGCCTTGATGCTTTCGGTTACGGTAATTCCAATATTGGGTGATGGTTTTGGTTGCTTGACAGACAATTCATCCCAAACCTTCGAAAAGTCCAGCTACAACTTGATAAGAACTTACAAAGAGTACGCCACAAAAGTTCTTGAAGGGATAAATTTTTCGTGTTCTGGTCTTCTGGAGTATGATGAGCTTTCAGATAAACTTATCCATGAGAAAACAAGACCCCTTCAGGCCTACGCTTCTTCCGCCTCTGCTCCAATGATTCGAGATCCTGTGTCGTAGAACAACATTCTACCTTTCGTTACCCCGCATTCTCAAGCGTAGAATCTAAGTGAGCGCCTCCTCACTTATGGTGCCTGCTTAGTTCTCATTTACTCAAGTTCTTAATCTTTTGGAATCTCAGAGTTGGGAAATGACGTCTGGTTCCACTTCACGGCAAGGCGCAACTTTGCCTGTAGAAGACTGCGCGGAATACACCCCAGAATTCAGGAAACTATTACAATCGCTTCAAAAAAAGATAGAGACCTACAATGCAGCAAAGGAGTCGTCATCCGCCACCCCAGGCGGTCAAGCAGATCTCGCCGACGCTGTCGAAGAGCTACGAGATGCGCTTTTCGAGGCAGGAGAAGCTCATCCCGACCAAAAGATAGGGGATCAATGGAAAGACCAGGCTGGGATACTTCACGTCGATGCAGATGAAGACCAAGACAACGCGTTGAAGGCCATCGGAATCGGTCTCCTCAAGATCATAGGTAGTCCCATCGCGCTGGTTGGTCTAGTGTTGTATTCTGCTGGAGAAATTGTTTCAGGAGTTGGGGTGGCAACTGGACA
>JAIFHD010011154.1:0-16166 GCA_019721455.1 Psilocybe mexicana | reverse complement strand
CGGGAGGAAAAAGAGTAAGCCTTCGCTTCTACTCTAGCCGCGCCTTATCGTTGTTTCATGTGCACTCAATCACCTCAGTTTTCTCCTACAGAAAATGAAAGAGTTAGAGCAATCTTCTCAAAACGACTTGGTAACAAGTTCTTTCCCCTCAAGGCTCCTATCAATGGTCTGACGGATCAATCACCCCAGAACGTGTCGTCACCAACTGCTGTGGAACCGAAAGCGCGTACGTTCTCAAGATCCCCAATTTTCGTCCATGCACTCACACATTATATTTTCCAGAAGATCCTTCAGATTCTGTCGTTCGCGAGGACGCCCAGATATCCACAGATTTACGAGGAACAGGAAAGTCTCCCAGAAAGACGCGTGCTTCTGCTGTCGCCAATTCACCACAGTCACGAAATCCCCGCTCTCCGGATTTAATTCCTTCGACCGCTCCCGCATCAGTGAGCAATAATGGCACAGCGGCTTCCTCGTCATCCCGCGCACAAAATGGTGGAAAGGACGTCGAGATGGAAGATGTTCATGCCCCTGCTCATAGCTCCTCGAGAGGAACAATTGGAGCGCAGCCTCGGCGCGAGCAACAAGAGCGCGATGGGCCTGCTGCTGAACAAGTAGCGTCCTCATCCAGGAGGGAAACGCGCGCTACTCGACAGAACCGCAGTCTTAGAAATGAGGGAAATGTTATCGCGGCCGTCGCCGCTGCCACCGCTGAGGCTGAGGCTGAGGCTGCTGCTACTCTCGCGGCCGCGCAATCTTCTGGACGAACATCGTCCAAGGTGAGTTGTTGACCCTAATCCCTGGAACTGCTATTGATAAACAATCAGTCGGCAAGTGTGAATCATTCCTCGCCTTCGACACAACACGATGCGCGCATGGCTGATAAGGTTCCTTCACCAACCTCAGCTTTAGCGCACGCGCTTGGTGTAACAGCTGCTGGGTCTCCTTCAAAAGACGCGTTTACTGGTTTAATCCAGCATGCTCCATCTATGGAGAGCATACTGAAAGTAGCGGAAGCGGCTGTAGCTGCACAAAATGCAGCTGCTGCTGCTGCTGCTGCGGCGTCGGCGGCGGCGTCCAGTCAGGATACCTCGAATTCGAACATAGATCCAAACCTGGACCCGAGCCTATTCGCTGAGTCAAACAATGGCCCTTCAAAGTCACCGAACACTCAACCTTTACCAGCTGATAAATCTCCACAAGTCAACACTTCCGCATCGACGCCAAATAATCAGAACCCCACCTCCACCAGTTCGACCCCAAGCACTTCCACCCCTACCCCTACCTCAAGCCTTAGTAACAATCCCTACCTCAGCTTAAGCACAAATCTTCTTCCACGCGTAGCTGGGTCCTCCTCGGCCTCACCAAACATGCTCATGCCCTATACGATGTTCTATCCACCTGGAACACCCGTTACTCCCAATAGCCCATCGTACCCACTACCTTATAATCCTTATTATTATCTATCCGCACCCATGCCTCCGGCTCAGAATGGGATGTACCCTCATCCTCCTCCTCCTCCCCCTTCTGCCAACACAAACTTCTCAGCGGCGAGCCAACAGCAACCACAGCCACCACCCTCTGACCGATCAAAACCTAAACCCCCACAAAAAGCAAAACGACTGAAAGCTCATGCAGTCACAACCAAGAGTTTTAGTATTCCACTTGTCCCTCGTGATAAAAATAAAAAGCCGATGCTTCCTCTTAACGTTGGAATAATGACGGTTATTAGCCTAGGAGAGGTTTGTATGAGGGAACATTTTCATACCGAACGATACATTTTCCCAGTGGGATATGAAGTGACAAGGTCAGTGATTGAAGTCTGTTTTATATTTCAGTTTTTGATTGATAGAACATGGCAACTAGGCGATATCTTTCCACCATCAATCCTTCGATTGAAGTTGTCTACCACTGCACAATTTTGGATGGCGGAGATGGTCCTAAATTCCAAATCATTCCATCCGACAAACCAGATAAACCCATCATAGCCGGCACTGCCACCGGGGCTTGGTCTAACATCGTGAAGCAAGCGAATGCTATCCGCAATCGACAGCACTCGAACTCAGTATCCGGACCTGACTTCTTTGGTCTTGGTCAAAATACAATCAAGCACCTCATCCAAGAACTTCCCAATGCTAATCGGCTTCGTGATTATGTATGGCAGAATTTTGTTGAAGGAGGGTATGTGTAATGTTTAATTTTTCACCGTTAAGTTTTCTAAAGATCCTGTTAAAATGTGACACAGGCCACTGGGTGGAAGACACGCTGCTGTGATTCCTGCTCTTCCTGAAGAGTATGACGCTTCTATGCCAATTGGCGCTTATTATCCCAAAAGAGATATATCCGACCCGAGTATTCCGAGAGGGATGTCCCACTATCCTCAACATATCATCGCTCAAGCTGAAGCGCTAAAGGCCCAGCGATTAGCTGCGCAAGCCCAAGAGCAAGGAATGGCAGGTCCTTCGGGTAGTATATCAGCCCCTACACCTTTACAGGAGGGTCCCGTTGCGTCAACCTCTTCACATCCGCCACCCCAACAACTTGTAAATCCAGACACATCAAGCCTGAACATTCGAGAATATCAACCTCCCCATACTCTACAAGCGCAGTCTGCCTCTCATGGTCCTGAAAAAAGAGCAACAAGGAGTAATCCAGCCTCGACTCCAAACGCCTCTGTCTCGACATCTTCTGTGTCTACTCGTAACACCCGGGCGGCTGCTCGAGGCAATCAGCAGCAGCAGCAGCAGCAGCAGCAGCAGACACAACAAGTTGTTATGGCTGGAGATGATACCGGACCCTCTGCTATTGGCACTGATGCAACGATGCCAACAACAATTGCGGGAATCATGAACATGTACCCATCACCTGGCATCCCAGCTACCAATGGTGCTGCTCCGAATTCGACGATTCCTCCCGGTTGACAGTTGCTTCCAGAACATATCTGAGACGCACTTGACTTCTATGACTCTCTTTGCTTTAATGTCATCTTTCTCGCTCTCTCTGTTGCATTATTGTTTTTTTATTACATCAGCTTTCGTATCCTTCATTGACTGTAGTGGTCTGTCTCCATCCTTTGGTGGAAGCCAACCTCGAAGCATCAGTTTGTTGCTCACAAACATTTTCATCATCTATCTCTGGGTTTCTCCCTGTCTTTCTCTCCTTTTTTATTCCAAAGCTGATTGTAGGCATAATCCATCTTCTGCAATGTTTTTGTGATTCACACAGCCCGCTCACTGAATCCTGAACGCACTCTTTGCGACATGTGCGTCCACATTTGGCAACATTGTTCCTCTCGCCGCCACCATTTCCTCATCCTGGGACGCCTTTCATAGGCATTATAACCTCAGGATGCGGCTAATGGGACGATTACTCTGCTGGCCGGGCACGCTGTTGGATAGATGGTTTCTGATCGTTTTCGGTCACAAGCCTCCGACGATTCTTTCACCCTGCCCTGGTCAAATTTGTTTTCGTCTTTTCGCCCTATGGGCTGAAAACGGCAACATCAATTCATGCGTAGAGTGGCTATCATACGCGCCTCTGTGGGGACTCCTTCCGCTGCCAGGCCAGTGCCGGATTTGCAAGAGTAGTATGTGAGGCATACAAATTTGACATCAGAATATCATCCGATTCAGTTGTACTTTATACATACATTGTACATTGTTACATATTATTGTTCAGTTTGTGCTTGACCTATGAGTCATCTTCAGGGCAATGGTCCCCGTCAGTAAAAATTAGTGTTGGTTGTCAACAGGAACGTCGTCGGTCTCCGGCTTCTTTTCCTCTTTTTCCGTTTGACCCTCACCCTCTTTGGGAGGTTCTCTAGAATTTTCTGTCTCTTTCTCAGAGGTCGGCGGCGTATCCGTGACGTTTGAGTCTGTTGGTGCCGAGACTGGGACCGGTGGTGTTGTATTGTCGTCCTTAATCTCCTTCGAAGGCGTAGGTTGTTCGTCCAAGTCCAGCTTGGAGAGTTGTTCTTCAATCTTCTCGAGAACGTCCGACTCAGGTGCACTTTCCTCCTCTTCTCCATTTAGAGTTTCTTTTGCTGGTTCAGGAGCGACATCCTTTGCTGGAGTCGACTCCGTTGAACTCAGTGCGTCGGACATGACGGTAGCCTCGGTAGCCTCCCACAATTTGATCAGCTCTTCCTCCCACCCGAGTTCTTTGGAGATTTTCTTAACGATGTCGTCGCATTTTCCGAGCAGTACAACATCATCTGCTCTGGAGCCAAAGTCACCAACGTGGTCGAGATTGATCAGGATACGGGGGCATGAGTGCTCAACAAGGTCGACCAATGATGCAAAAGGATGAACGGTCAAGGATGTACCCATGACAATGAGCAAATCTGCTTCGATAAAATCTGGGAGGGATTCCAGAAAACGGTCGGGAAGCTATCAAGAGGAGTTTAGATGTTGAATTCAGAAGAGGACGAGAAATGACTGACGCCTTCTCCGAAAAACACGATGTCAGGCTTGACATAGCCGTTACAGTGTTCACATTTGGCGATTTTCTTTTCGTCGATGTGCTGCTTCATCTTTTCACCATCATAGGGTTTCTTGCAGTCAATACATCTTTGAGTCGCAAAACTGCCATGGGCTTCGATAATTTTGTGGTCTGGGACACCTGCGCGACGTTCTAACGTGTCGATGTTTTGAGTATAGCAAGTGTGCAGCAAATCTTTCTCAGCAAGAAGTCGGATGAATGAGTGAGCAATTGTCGGTCGGAATTTTCCAGGATAAAGTTCATGTGCGAGTGTATAAACTGTTCCATAATCAATATCAGCTCATGTTTTGTAGGAGAAATCCATAGAGAAAGTAGACGTACAAGGAACTGGATTTCTTCGGAAGAAATTGATCTCGAAAACCGCTTCTGGGTGAGGTAGATTCAACCTCGCGAGGTTGGACTGGGATCAATACAATTCCACGACAATAAGCGCCGCATTTCTAGAAGAAAAAGACGAAGAAGTCGCGTACATATAGACCTTGAAGATATGAGATCAGAATGTATTCCCCATTTTCAAGCAATATCACAGTACGTGCCTGTCTCCGGTGACCTGAAGTCGGGGATGCCTGCAGAGGTACTGACACCTTAGCGTAACAATGTCAACATTCTATCCCTTCTGATTGAGGGCATATTAACCTGCACCAAGCTTCGGAAGAACATAAGAAAAAGTTCTCATGACAGCGACTTGAAGGCAAATGACACACCATTAGGAATATGTTTTTACAATCTTTGGACTTGATATATTGTGCAATAGATGGAATGTCCTTCTTTTTGAGAACCTTGGGAGTCTGAGAATTAACTCTTCTCTGGTCTGCGAAGCGCCAACTCATTTTCCGTTATGTGCGATCGAGAAAATTGGCAATAGTGGAAACAGAGTCAAGTGAAGTTTGACTGAATTGTCTTGCAATTATCGCAGAAATTATCGGAGATATTGCTGAAGATCCTGGGGACCAAGAGATTAGAGCCGCCTAAGAAGAGTATGTAGTAGGGCCAAGCGAGGCCTTCTGTACAGTCTTGGTGAGAAAGAAGAAGTAATCGTGCGGAGTCAGTCAAAGTCAATCCCAGTGTCGTGACTGTCAACTGATATGCTGTAATCTTTTGTCTCGAAACTCAACAGTCATTTTCTCATTTCTTCAAAGTCTTGACTCGATCTCGTCCCCAGCAACCTATTTTCCAAGGACACCAGTTTTCCATCTCCTCAGAAAGAACTTCTGATCGAGCTCGTTGTTCTAGCAAAATAGACTTCCAGTCTTTCAATGCAGAAACATCGGACCCGAGAACTAGCTCCTTGAAAGTTAAGCCAACTGTATCTCGGCGAAGATATTTGGATTGTAACTGGCAGAACTGATCGGACACCCCGGTATATCTGCAGTCGTCGAGAGTCGTCGTCGGTATCTCGACGATTCCTCGATTTCCCCTTCCATTCTTTTGTTTTCGAATGGAAAAATTCCAAGAAAATCCTCCATGGCCTTCCCCGTTCGAGGTAGCGGGTGCTTTATCCAGCGTTACAATCATAGGGTCCCTCGTTCTGCTCCCCCGTGAAATTCCCGCCCTATCTTCCGCATTGTTTCCAGCTGAGTAACTGTATTCAAGCATGCGTGAAGTGTATTTGCTTCAACTTGCTGGTACAGATGCACGCGGTCCCGTCTTCTTATCCAAACCAACTCATCTCTTCTGGAAAACTGTGCCACCATCAGTCCTTTACCCATTCAGCTTTGTCTTCCGTGACTACGGACGAAAGACTGGTCAACCACTGGTGAAGCTTTCTATCTGCCACTGTCTTTGACGTGCCCTCGCGCAAAAGAACTCAAGTGATCCCCAACCACGCCCTTCTTCACTTGGAAATCCCGTTGAGATTCAGGCGAAGGCGATTTTTGAACGAACATCTTCACAACCTCAAGACGCGTAACCTCCCCGCGCAATTCAATGAACCGGCCACCGCACATTTGTGCGTTCAAGGATTCACTCCCCATTCCTGTCAAGGTGGTCGTACATTTTGATCATCCTAATTGGCATCCAATTCATTTCTCGTTATACTACATCTTTCCAGGTTCATAGGTGCTCATGTTTTTCCGAACATATGGAATCGAAGTTCTTGAGAAGACCCTTTACATTCAAATCATCTTATCCTCCTAAGCGCCGCTCCCACCTTCCCATATACCGACTCCGAGTCTATTTCACCACATGTCCGTATTATATCAAAGCAGAAATGTATAAAACCGCTTCGAATTCTTGGACAAACAGTATCTTCTTAAACCCCAATCAACCCCACACCGAAAGGAATTAAAAAACTAACATGAAGTTCTCCATCGTGTCGCTCATCTCACTCGCTCTCGCCCTCGGCGCTTCTGCCGTCGTTCTGCCTGAGGCCCCCACGGAGACAAGAATCACATACACACTCCCCGATGGTTCCGCCGAGACACGTACCTTCACCTTCCCCAGCATTCCCACTCGTACCGTGTTGCCACCTGTCACCATCCCAGTCTGAGGGATGACCTTCAGATTTCTTTGCGATGCTCGAATCATTTGTGTGAGTGAGAATCTCCTGTCCTTGCAAATCTGCACACATTTTCTGACAAATCTTCTTCAGTATGATGCCCCTAATGGTGGTCAACGAGTGGAGAGAAAGACCCAGTTATTATTATTCATTCGCTTCTGTACACTTATTAGTTCCCTACTTTTCTTACTATTGTTTGTATCTTTGACCTACTTCCAAGTGTACAAGACCGTTATCTATTCCCGATGGTTGGAATTTTTTTGGGAATGTCAAATCACCGTTGAGAAGCTCAGCTTCAACGTTATACGTGGAACGAAAGCAAATTTTTTCATAAAATGAAATAAGGATAACATCCATAGCTAAGCAAGAAGTTATTAGATTTGTTTGTCCAAAATGCTTCCGTGTTTCTTTGAGCTTCTCTTAGATCTCGTATCCTTCCTCGGTCAATCCATGTTCTTTATTCCAATCCCTTAACCAAGAGCTCACGAACGATATCATCTCTGCGTGAATTTTGCGAATTTCTGCTGGCTCTTCGAGTATATTGGCCAGACCATATTCATCGTAATGATGTACACCATCTGTTCAGGAAGATATTCAGAAACGAACTTGGGGCAATAGAAATAGAGAAGGCGTACTGGGTATAAGCTTGAAAGGACGGAGAACGGTATCGTTGCGGTGAGGAGCATCATCGCTGTGAGGGGTATCTGGTCTCCATGGGTCGACTTCGATAAAAAAAATCAGCAACCCAACAACTAAAATGAGAGTATGACTGCGATGTACATACCTTCGCCATCGATGATTGCTAGGCGATCAGCCTCAATCCAAAAGTCGCCAAGGGCATTGACTGCTGTGATGTTGGGTAAACTAGGGACAGAGAAGTGTTTGCCTGGGGGGAAGGCCTGCAGAAGGACATCAGATTAACGTCATGAGTAGAAAAACGTAAGTTTGAAAAGGAACCAACCTGTTTGCAGATCTTGGACTCGTAACCAAGGGTCAAGAGCTGAGAAACAATCCTTGGGAGGTTCTGGTCCGCAGGAGCTGTCTGTAGATTGGGTTGAACTTCTTTTTTGCTTGACGTGAAGTTGATCGACAACTTACAGTGAAATATCCCCATTCTGTGCAGACCTGGAATAACCAAAGGCGCCACTCCTGATCAAGGCCATCATCTTTGTATTTTTCGTCATCGTAAGTTCCGAAGCACTGTTGAGGATACAAATATCAGTAAACGGAAACACAAAAAGGATAACATGATGGTTGCGCACATCCTCAGCACTGAGCTCCTCTGGGCATTTAGAGACGACATGCTACAAGAGCAAAAATGAATACAAGTCGGTTGACAATAAAACGCAACACTGATACTGACAGTTTTGATCCATTTCCCGTAATTGATGATCGAGAGATCAACGGCAAATCCGTCCTCAAGCTGGACCATTCTATCAGGATGTTCGAAGGGTAGATCCGAAACACTGGCGGTAAATCTCCCAAAAGGTTTGTCCAAGGTTTCACAGAATTCGTCAAACTTGGTACTTCCAACCTCTGGGTCCCAGCACTTTGCTTGCCATGATCCGAGAGGACTCTGCAGAGAGATTAGATCTAATAGATATTGAGTGAGGAACTGGCATACCTCGAGTACAGAAGCAAAATCGTCGTCGTGCTCAAGCCCACCAAGTCCGAACAGGTTCTTCAATTGACGCTTGAAGATAGCAGGACCACCAAGGATAGAATCAATCCTATTGATGGAATTGACAAGGTGGCTTGAGCATTTCGGATCCGCAGCTTCACGGATTATATCCATGTATTGCCAGTTCTCCAAAGCTGCATGAGTTACAGCTAGAAGCACCACATTGTTAATCCAAATTGCACGTGTTTACGAGATTGGATGCATGAGGTGCCATACCACTTGAAGCGATAGCTCCCCACACGATGTCAGGGTATAGAATTTTCATGTGGGCAGCGCGAGCACCTGCATAGGATCCCTGTTTCACGATGAACAAGAGTATCAAGGCGCAAAGTGTATCTCACTCACCCCATAATAGATCCAAGGGGTGTTGGGCGCAGTCAAATCCTCGTCGATACCGTTGAACTCGATATTCCTCATGAAGTTTGCGCTGTCTGCAGCAGATTGGTCGTTGTTGAGGAATCTTAAGAGTTATGAGAGATAAATGAATACTGCGAAGAAGATAAAGTGTAGATATGCGTACCGAAGAGCGTCCGTCGAGAAATTTCTGACAGGCACGGATTCACCTTAGAATTAGGGTGAGTTGCGGAAATGATGGGGGTGGACAACACGTACCATAGTACCGATGCTCCAATATCACCCCAACCCCTCCCGTTGCGCGAGCCAAGATTTCAACAATCCCTGTATCGAGGAAAGGCAATCGACCCTGGAAAACACTTGAGCATTGTTCGGATAACTTTAATGTAAGGTCGGAAACCAGACGGACCTCTCCACTAGTCTCTCCACCGTCCAAAACGATGACAGGTGCACCTTTGCGAGGCTTGTAATGGCGAGTATTGACCCAATACCGTTGGTGGAAGAACGCTTTCGAGTTCTTGTCAAAATGATCAAGAGGTTGGCGGAACCACTGTGCCGGGAATTTGTGGGGTGCCTCATCAGCGCTCACTTCTTTGAATGCCCTCTGTGAGTCCGAATCCTGGACAAAGAAAGTCGTATCCTGTTGTGAAGCTTTCAACTGAGCATGTTTCTCCAACTTCCAGAGATTGACACCTTGTGGTCCATAAACACGAATTTTCTCGGAGGTTGAGAGAGCATAGGTGCTGCACGCTGATAAACACAGTGCAGTGAGGATCAAGGGGGCCCTTCCTAGCATCGCCGTCGTTGTGTTGTGGAGACCTTGTTCGGTGCGAACCCGCACGTTTGGCAACTTCAACTCCGGCAAGCCCTGCCGGAACTTACGGGCCGGGATACTGATGTGGTAATTGCCAAATTGGGCCTGGGGGGAAAAGAAGATGTTCAAGGTTTTTTAATCTTCTCCCCTCCTTCAAATTTCAGCAACCTTCATATATAATCTCAAGTTATGCGTGAAATCTATCCAACAATCGCTCTGTCATTATTCATACATCCTTCGACGAATAGGAATAGTCAAGGAAGAGCTTGACGATCACGAACACTCAATATGTCTTGCCCTAGAGAATCCACGAAGACTGTTTATGCTGGCAGACAGGGACAGGTCCATCTTCCCCTGGGTACACTTGATAAATGCAAAATATGTCAAAAGTCATCCCAAGAGGTGAAGTTGCGTTGTTGTACTGCATGTGGGGAGGTATGTTGTTTGGTATCTCAGATCAGGGTAATCGAGGTTCTAAAGCTATACCTTCAGGCGATATACTGCTCAACTGAATGTCAAGAGAAAGATTGGACGTCCCACAAAGTTCGGTGTGGTGAGTACATACGATTCTTTTTGTGTGATTTTTGCAAGTTGATTTGTTTTTTACACTCTTTTCCCTTAGGGCCAACGGATAGGATAGACCTCCAATCATTTTACCCATTTCTGGGTTATATTGCCCGTATTTCTCACTTGTTACATCCTACACACCCCGCTTTATCTCACAAAGTTGTCGACGTTGAAGAGTTTGTAGCCCTTCCAAATGGTCATTCTGCTCGCCTTGTTCACCTGGGCCCATCCATTCCTCCTCAATGTTTCTCATCCGAGTTATCCGAATGGTGGCCGACCGGCCCCACAACGAGTGTACGCCAAAAGCTGGCGCGTCGAATTGCTTATGAGGGCTTCCTCCTCCCCACCCTCCTCTCTATCTGTATTGCCCTCGTTGCCGAGATGTATACAACGACCGCTCTTAGAAAGGACGAACCCATTCTTTTTCAATCCACAGAGAGACGACGTGTCCGTCTCACCCATAAACAATCTTCAATCGCAGATTTTGGGATAGTGAAAGGTTCCACTCGAGTCATAGACAGCGATAGACTGGCCTATTATTCGACAGTCACCAAAAAACTCTGGATGGGTCAAGATCCCAACGACCATTACCGCATCTACTTCAAAACCTTGGCTGGACATGAATATTCCCTCGATGTTGGGATGTATACGTTCAACTTCAACCTCGCCATCGAAGCCTCCCGCTATTCTGCCCTGTATAACAAGGAACTTGGGATTCCAGAAGTCCAGGGAGTGGACGCGGTATCCGCCATATTCATTGACATGGCTCCAAATATATCAACACTCGATCAGATGCAATTCCAGCCTCGCAAGAGGTTCTCTGTCCTTCGGGATCCCAAAATACAGAGCGTCATCCAGGCGCGCTTTGCTGATGCAGGACCCCCCGGATTTCGCGTCAACAACCATTTGGCATTAGATATGATGGACAAAATTGCCGGCAGGCGGTGTGGGGATGACGAGAAAAAGACTTTGATCCTTTGTCTGAACCAAGCCTTGCGGGTCCTGCGACTCAATATGGAACGCAGAGATTATAACAACTTCCCGACGGGGCATAAGTTGGCCATCAGCGACGCCGAGCCGGATGAGGCATTTCCCCCTGTCGACGAAGAGACCAGCCAAAGGCTTACATCATTCTGGGATGCTCAATGCAAAAAGCTGAAGAAAGGAAAGATTTCGAAAGAGGAGTGCCTTCGACAGTCTCAAGAGATGAAAGAACGCGAAAAGGCCATGAATTTGAAAAAGTAATACACGTTACTCATCCAGAATCCAGTCTACAACAAATTTATTCGTGTATGTCATTATAATCTTCAAGCATGTATATAATATTTTTACTTGCAATTTTTGCACACCAATAGAATGAATTATCACTAACAGGTCCTAAGAAATCGAGTCGCAGTACTCAGCCTTCTAGGGGCACCCAGAAGGGAGTAATCATCTATAATCATCGCGGCCCAAAGCTAAACTTTGCCAATCTTGCGACAGACCATGACAAAAATAGGGATTATCTCAAGCTCCCAACGATGCGTGCGTTTGTGCGCGCTGAACCCAATCTGGCTGAGGAATCGAAAGACATGGACGATGAGTGGCTTGAGCGTCTACGAAGCTGGGCAAAAACTCTTTCCTCGTTCCTGGAAGCCTGATCCAAAAAGCTAAACAAAGCTGAGGGTGTTACTTGAATTTCATATGTTTGTATTCAAGTACCGTTTAATCTTGACATTCCGAGTCTAGTACCAAGCAAGGGAATTAGATTGCTGATTCTTTTTTGTTTTTGGTCGGTACCAAATGGTTATGTAACGTCCTTGAAGTCCCAGAGATTTAACCACGCAAACCCTTTGAAGAAGACAAGACAAACAGAACGATTGAGCGAGAAAGAAGAGGTACTTGGGAACTGGGCGGGGGAAAAAACATTAGAAGAAAAGAGGAAAAAATATACACACAAGTTAAAGAAATATGACACATTTGACAATCACAAGAGGAAGGGAAAAGGAAAACAAAAACAAAAACAAAAGTAGAATTGAGAGTGAACTGTAAACTGTAAACTGGAAACGGTCTTCTAGATATGTTCAGAAAAACACGGACACAATTTTGTGGGGAGGAGGGGGTTTTAACGAAAACAACGTCGTGTAAAAGAAAAAGACCTGCTGGAAGATAAAGCAAGCAAGGAGACAAGTAAACAAAATAGATGGACCACCGACACCCTCGCGACCTTTCTCTCGAGTTCCTATACGATCCATCCCACATATTACAGCCTAGCCAAGGGCATGACCAAGGCTCGTGCTCGAGCTGCCTCTCAGCAGCAGACTTGACATGATGACCTCTCCGTCAAGTGGGTATAGATGGCAGTTGGCGAAACGGCGAAGGGTGACCTTTTTTCGACGAGCATAATGAGCTGAGCAAATTGAGAGATCCAAGATAGCATGCATAGCGGAAAGAAAATGATAGATGAGAAAAGAAGATGAAAAAAGCATGGTATGAGTGAGAACAGAAAGGTAAAAGAGAAAAACAAAAAGTGGAAAAGAAAGGAACAGCAAAAGAAGAAAAAAACTTGTAAGTTGTCGATTGTTGTTGTTATGAATAGATTACAGTGTTGAGTTGGTTCTGGTTCGTTTTTTGTGATCGTTGTTTTCGTCGTCGGGTGTTCGTGAGTCTAAGTTGGTTTATAGTATACGGTCGTCAGATACTAGAAGAAGAAAAAAGATCATCAGTTTCCCGACATCAAACCAAAGAAAAGCAAGCCAAAAACAAGAACGAACCTTCTTCTTATATCTCGTAGTGTTAGCCACCGCCAACACTCCATTCCGGATCGCACTCGTACACAGATGGTGCAGCACGACGTGACTCGGCACAGGCAACACACTATTATCATCCGTCAACGCAGGCATATCTCCATCGTCAAGCGTAATAGTCCTCGAGCCACTAATCGGAGCGCGATCCGGAGGGTAAGGCTGTAACGTGGTACTCGTTTGCGCAGTCTGAGCAGCTTGCGCTTGAGATTGTTGGGCTTGGGCTTGCGCCAACAAGATTCCAGGTGACATCGTCGCCGCCAACACAGCGCTGGGTACTGGGCCGGTACCAGACGCCCAAGAGATCTTGGGTGGAGTTTGTGTAGGCGAGAGAGGTCCTGTTGGGGTTGCCGGAAGGGATCCTTGAGGTGATGTTGCGGCTGTTGTTGTTCCAGCAGAGTCGACCCCTCCGGAACCAGCAGATATCGTTCCTCCCGAGCTGCTGGCGATGGCCGGTCCAGAACCAGAAGCAGAACCAGAGGCCGGGGATCCGCTACCCGGAAGTGATCTACTGTAAGTGTGACCAGACGGAGTCGTTGCTGGGATGGGTGGAGTGGGGATATAAGGAGGCTCGTAATCCCCAGTTCCATCCTCAGATGGAGGCGGAGGCGGAGGCACGTTCCCTCTGCGACTGCTCCTCGGTCCACGTTCTCTTTCCCTCTCAGCACGTTCCCTTTCTCTTCTTTCTCTTCTTGCACTAGAGGACCCTTGTCCACTACCAATCGCACTCGCACCGGAGCCTCCAGCGGCTCCACTAGTAGCATTCCCATTACTGCCATGAGCACTCCCTTCGCCCTTCTGCGGCCCAACGCGGGTGTTCAGAATGAGTTTTTCCAGATGTCTGGGCAATCCAGGTGCAGGAGGGATATTAGGAGCAGGCACGAAGCCTGTCACACGAGTATTACCAGTGGGTGAATCATACTGGCCTGCTGAAGCTGCCAAATATGCCTCTTCTTCTTGAGCAGCGATAATCAGCTCCGGAGGGAGCACACTCGTCCATTTTGCTGCTTGATACGCCGCGACAGCAGCAGCAGCAGCAGTCGGATGCTTAGAGTCAACAGCTTTTCCTTTTGATTTGCCAGCTGCGGTTGTAGTAGGTCGAGGAGGAGGGTCGTCGTTGTCACCATCCGCAGATGAATCTGCCGACCAGAAACTGGGACCCGATGCTGGCTTGCGCTGGACAGATGGAGGAGGAGGGACTTGGATGATATTAAAAGGTTGGGGGGTTCCTGGGAGACCGTATGTGAGGGGTACTGCTACATAGTTTGATAGAGAACCTTGGTCATCGACGGCGGCTGGTAGGTCGTCTGCAACTCTCCAATGATCGTCGACCCAAAAACGGACATGATGGGTTCCCGGCCGCACAAGAATAGACAGGGACCAGATGTTCGGATTGTAAGGACTGGCAAAAACATTTCAGTGTCATAAATCAAGGAGAATAAAATGCGGATGAGAAAAGTGGGGAGAAAAGAGAACACAATCAAAAGATGTAGGATATTGGAACTGTGGTAAAATGCAAGGTTTCATGACCCATTCATCCAGTCAATGGCAATATGGTCATTGCACCATCAACGGGTCTGAATCCACGTCAATGATATGCGATGCTTGTTCAGATTCGCAAAGGATAAAAATAAATGCAAGGAAATGACGATGGGTGTGAAGGCGTGTGTTCGGACACACATAATTGAGAAATCGTTGGATAGATCGGCAAAAAATAGATGTTCGGTGATAACACCAAAGCCAAGTTGATCGACGGCTTGCTTGTGGATTGAACCAGAGAGAAAGAAAAAATAAGATGAAGAAGTGATGAGAACTTACTCTCTTTGCATAAGTTGACGACCTTTCCAATCGTCGTCTCCTGCTCTGGCCAAAAGAACCTGTTTTCCGCCTCCTCTCCAGACGATTTTGACCTCGACAGGATCTGCTAAGAGATCTTCGGTGGGTGGCTTTGTGGATCCGTTCTCTTCTGACTCTTCGGTGGGATTCTCTTGACGCAAGCCTAGAGGAATAGACGATCGGACGGTTTCTTGAATAAATTCGGGTTGTTGCTGGCCATCTCCCGGCATAGATAAAATGCCAGGACCAGCCGGGGAAGAAGGAGGAGCTGCTGGCTGTTGGTGACTCCTTTCATAGAGCTCCTGTATTCGCATAAGCTGCTGTTGTCTGGAAGCGACCTGCTGCTGTCTGCCGCGTGAAGGACCAGGCTGACGATTGTCTACGTGGTAGGTTGGTATTATGCGACCTTTGGGGTGGGGAAAGGGCTGATGGGTCGAAGGAGGTGGGATATGATGTTGTTGGTATGATTCGTAGGCAGTGACTTCCTCAGCAAAGTCAGAAGTACTGGGGAAATTGACAGTAGGTCTCTCCTCTGGCTGGATCTCTTGAGAAAGCTGATAGTGATTGAACGGATTTTGTGGCAGGGCTGGGATGGGTATGGACGCGGTCTTTGTCTGACGGCCTCTATTTGCGGCATTGTTGGCAGGGGTCAAAGAGAGAGAAACGAGGTCTGGGAGCTCGAGAGACCTCTTCTTTGTGCGCATAGATCTGTGTGGATTGCCGGGACTGGGGGAGGTGGAAGTGGTGCGAGTGCCGGTTGGGGCAGGGGCAGGGGCGGTTGGCGGGGGGTTGCGAGGGGGATTGTTGGCATTGGAGGCTGAATTACCCATGGCTGCGATCTATACGGGAAGAGGAATTGGAGTGGGATGTGGAGTACGTTCAAAACTCGACAGCCTGATCTCTCTCAATCGCCCAAATCAGTGTTGTCTCCTGTTTGGCTGCCATTCACAGGCCCTTGTCTAGGCGTTCAAGTTATCTCCCTTGCACTTCATCTCGCACATGTCATTCATCATTAAATCCAAGCGCCCATTTAACCGTCCAATTCTAAATGAGTAACCTTTTCAATGCGAAGAAAGCCTATCATTCATCGACACCGCTGGTCCTTGGCAAGTGGCTACATCGCCCGGCCCGAAA
>JAIFHD010011123.1:0-15721 GCA_019721455.1 Psilocybe mexicana | reverse complement strand
AATAAATTGCATCCTAATTACCGATAGGTTTTTGACCTTCATCGTCTTGACATCGAGCACGAAGAGGTCGCAATTCCGTGATTTTCTAGACTCACGAGGGGTGTACGTGTAAATTCTGCCAGTTTTGGTGTCAACTGCTTCCAAGTTCTTTTGGTCAATGATGAGGTCGCATCCAGTGGGTTCCTGCATGAGCCAGGGATTGGATGGCCGACGAGAAGCAGAGGTCCGGGTTGAACGACGGCGCGTCGTAATTTGGCCAGATTCCTCGGATTCTGAGCTACCAGCTGGGAAGTGTCGCGCCATGGCCAACAAGAGAGTATGAAACCACTGCCACGCTGCTAGAGAATTCCTTTGGAAGGCGGGTGCTAGATGCAGGCTAGATGGATGCTACAGAGACAGTGCTTTATAAGTCGACACAGCCTGTGGACGTTTGGTGGACATATGTAACAGCGATGTTCCCAATTTATCAAGATGTTACACTACACAGGCGGCCCAATAAGGGCTGTTTTTTATAATTTTCCATTTTGAATTTTAAATTCACCGAAACATGAATTTTGACTAAAAACCAAGCTTCGTTTCTAAGATAGTCTGGCCACCGTTCATCATAGAATGCAAAAGGATGTATTGAGTACCTTCGAAGGAGATATCATTTCCGTTGTACACACCATGTATCATCTCAGTTGAACTCGTTGCGAGCCTATCAAAGCTCTTCCATCCTTGTTCACTCTCTGGACAACATTGGATACACAAAAAAGGGGGTCTATTGGGTCATACAACTATACAATTTGCAGAGCCAGTCAAGCCTGCAGAACTCTGGTGCCGTCCCTAGCCCATTTGGCAGTGGGGCACCTACGCAGTCCGCCTTCGATCCCCCAGCAAAACCGGCCCAAAGTCGCCTATCTGTATCTACCCTGCACAACCCTTTCCATCTTGCATGGTTGCACCTAAACTGGAGTACATCGTCGTAGGCATTGTTGAGAGATGAGCCATCCTGCGGTTGCCTGCGGTGATAGAAAAAGTAGAAAGTCAGAACAGATACACGGAGGTAGTGAAAAAACGGACGTTACTTCTTTTCCCTTATGAATCATGGATCCCGTCCAACAAAAAGTTACATATAGACCACGCTGCACAATGCACTCCCACAAAACAGGAGATGGATAGAACTCCAAGCGTTGAAGGGTCTTTCCACGGTATCCCAGACATCCCGCATCCGCGAAAGTAAAAGTTTGAGTGGCTTTGTGCTGCTCAACGCATTCCCACAAGCCGGGAAGTGGAACTTGATTCCAAGCACAGGCTCATTGCGTACAGCACACAAAAGAAACAAAAAGGGCAGGGGATTATGGGAGGTTCGAATGGTCAAATGTTCATGGTGGGTGGTTGAAAGCAAACTTTTTGATTTTACCAAAACAGGCCAACCGTGGTTGGTATGTTCTGAAAAACACATGTAAACAAACTCAGCCTGGCAGGCAGCGGAGGAGTCAAATTTTGAGAATTATATTGCGGTAAGAGTAGAATTAATGGTTCTGAAATAGATATTAGACAATAAGCTGTAGTCTATCCTGATAAAACTATTGAATATTTCAAAATAAACCGGCCAAGTTACTCGAACGATTTACAAGAAAGCCTCCCGGGGCCGGCGGACCTCCTTGTAACCCTGCACTTGTGTTGAAATTTGATCCCAGAGTTCCTGGGTGGAGAGCGGGGGGGAGTATTTTGTTTGAGGCACTTGCTGTGGTCTTCTTTCCGTATCGTTCTTGATCCTGAGCCAATTCCGAGTCCGAACAAAGTGAGGCTCGGTCTTATAAGACTGAGCCTCAGCGAATTTCCCTTTTCCCATCACGGCGGCGTTATCAATGATGCCATCATACTTCCCTTTTTTGTTTTCAATCTCCGCTTTCTGAACCGCGACCGACCGTGACCACCTGTGACACGGTGACACCTGCTTCCTCCGCCTTGAGAATTATTTATTTCGAAATTCGTTCGTACATATTCAATCATATCAATGTCATCACCATCCTTCAACATTGACCTTCCACAGACTCACGATAGAGGACCACTCTTTAGATAATGGCGGTACTTCTGCCGCCCTCGTTTTACGTGACGGCGTATAACATTAAGATTGACCTCAGACCTGATTGATGCTATCCTTGCGGCCATGGTGAGCATTCGTCTTTGACCCAATCCTCTTGGGCTAATCAAAGCACTTTCGCATTCTAGGGTCCGAGTGGCTATCTTTCACGCACGAACGAGGTTTGTTTTCATGTTTCTTTTCTATCTGAATCTCATGTGCTTTCTCATCGGCAGGCATCACAATCACCAAGCGTCGAAACCGCCTCAAAGCCGACATTGTGGAGGCACTACAATTTTTGAAGTGCCTCTACAAGAAAGAACTTTTGTACCGTGAACCCATGCCAACGTCAATACTAGAGGCTGAGTACGATGAGGTTGTTGAGGACGACAAGGATCCTGATTGGGTTGATGAGTCCCCTTCGTCATGGGATGCTTTGGTTGATCTAGACTCAGATAGTGACTTGTAAATGTAATAACAAATATTTCTTATATACATACTTCTTTTACAACTGGAAATGTCAGATCAACCACTTGGTTTGCGTTGTAAAGCCCAAGCCATGGTCAAATTGACCAGGATCAGATTATCTTCACAACGGTTACCGCCTGGTTCAACAATGGTATAAAAAGGAGCAATGTGAAGGGGGCATGTTCTTGAGAACGGCGACGTTTCGCCGGGAGCGGAAAGGATCGTTGGAAAGAGGACGATCAGGCGATTCTGTAGATGTATAGAACGTAAGAAACGAGTAAGAAATGAAGGTATTGGGGACATACCTTTCCTCCCTCCCCACAGTAGTTGCCCACAGCAAACATTGTTTCGATCTTGGGAACGGCGACGTTTCGCTGGGAACGGAAAAGATCGGTGGAAAGAGGACGATTAGGCGATTCTGTAGATGTAGAGAACGTAAGAAACGAGCAAAAAATGAGGGAGAAACGAACCTTTTTGTCACCCCCCATGGGCACTGGGCAACCAGTGGGAGGCCAATTGAGACGACATACCATACCTAGCTGTCAGTCAATCAAAAGGAAAAGAATGAGCATAAGTCTCATTCCAAAGGTGATCCCCTGCCCTTGCCGGTTAGCATTTAGCATTGCTGCAGAGCAAGGGCGAGGAGGCGGTCTTTGTATGACCTTGGAGGTAGATACCGGCAATGAGAGAGCCAAAGTTTGGCTCTCTCATTGCCGGATGCACGTGATATCCGGAAGTTTCCACTACTGTTGATGACCCTGAACTTGGCCAACCCCCTTAGTTGGCCAGTTGAGTCGTTGTGCGTGAACTATAGCAATTTGGCTGGTTTTTTTTGTCGAGACCTCTTTGAAATAATCTATTGTAGCTATCTAAGCCCATTTTTTATGCAGTAAGTGTGGAAATAGTGTTAAATCTGGCAAATACTCGGTGTGATTATGATTCATGACATGATTTGTAAGCAATCTAAGGACCATCCACATCGTCGAATGTATCCGGAATTCGTTTATACCTCTAACGTCGGCGGTGGGATCAGGAAGCCTGGGAAAGGGAAGGGTAAGCGTAAAAGCACGGAACCCCTACCATCACCGACCATCTCTCCTTCTTTTGGGACCTCTGAGCTTCCGCTTCTTGAGCTACCCCAACGGGTCGGGGATGTCGAGCGCTGCGTACGTCTCTCTTTGTTATATAAGACAGAAATCTCCTCTGACCGCTTTGCTCATACAGAAAGAAGAGGAGCAATCATTCCCTCTTTTCGCATCCGACATTCCGTCCTTCATCGACCACATCGACCAAACATCGACATTCCTGCTTTAGGGTTATATGGGTATTCTGACTGCGCCCAGGATCCTACTCTCCCTCCTCTTCCCACTACCATTCCCAAGGATGTTCGTTTCGATCCCACTGGCATGTATACCCATCCAATTGACTTCTCATATCCAAAACCTCCATCATATGCACCTATGTTTAACGACGATAACTCAAAACTTCATTTCGATTATGTCACATATTCGCGTCCACCAAAACGATGGAGCTGGGTACACGTTCGGAAACCTCTCACTTACCCATGGGGAGTCGACCGATGCATTGTTCGATTGCAGCGCCTTCGTCTCTGTGGATTTCCAAGCTTGGCACTATCCTTATATCCCACCAAATTAGAATTCAAACATTTCACCATGTCCCTGGACTCAAAAAAAAAAAAAAAAAACGGACTCGGTTCTTGCCATGCGTAGCAGTGGCCTACCTTGCAAGTGACTCTTCAATGTATCTGCAAACAGAACTAGCATCAGCAGACCGACAATAGACAGGTTGGAATCACAAGAAGAAAGACATACTTTTTCCAATGTTCAGAGGTAAAATCACTGCCCCATTCCTTGACCTGTTCCTTGAACCATTTGTCGACTTGGGACCAGAAATCTTTCCCCTTTCCAACCTTTCCCACACGAACGGAGCCACCTCCAACTCGACGTCGCTTTCTGCCAGTGACGTCGTTCTCTGGTTCCGATTCCTCGCCTTGATCTGAATCGACGGCGTCGTTCTCAGTGTTGCAAAAATGCTGATTTTCCCAACCAATTCGTCTCTATGATGGTAGTAAGTAGAACAGAAATTAGTCAAGCTTAAATGTGAACAACATTAACATACCAACAACACATTGTGAACGAGCATGGATTGCTCTAATGATGTTCCGGATAGACGATACCGAGAGATTAGGCTTGCGCAGAACTCTTCGACTGAGCAGCGCTTTGGTCCAAAAAGACTGTCTCGAATCTATTATCAAACGGTAACCGTTGAGTTGAGTGTCCGCCGTCGGCTGATATAAAGATAGCTGAATATGCTCACCTCTGTTCTGTACGTGCCCCGAACGGACGAGCAGACCCTTTTAGCCTCCTTGACCCAGACTTGCTCTCGATTTGTATCGTCGAAAATGCCAGTCATGCGATACTTGGCAGGATCCTTCGACATTTTTTGCTAGAAATATGTTTCTCAGAAAAAATGTCAAGAAAATTATAATTGAAACTCACCTCAACGTCACTGAATAGCGACATATACGAAGTTCGTGAAGCCTTGTAGACTTGATTTTGGCATGTCCGGCGTATGGTCAGCTATGTTGTGTCCAGTCAGTACAGCAATTGTTCTGAGATCATTGGTAACATACCTTTTGTTCTTTGGAAAGGTCAAAAGACGACTCAAAGAGAACAGCGAGGTCTTTGAGAAGCTTCATGATAGAATTGATGTCATGTCTTGCACTCTCCGAGAAATGGAGGGCAGTTAGGCGCTGTTCAATTCCAAACTGGCTTGCCAACATCAGGATTCTAGCCATGAGATCAACCTGGCTTAGACAGTCGTCCAAGGTCCCGCCAATCTAGAGCTTTGGTCAAAAACACATGGTGTATAAGTAAAGAGCAAGTACAGCACCTCATAGAGTGTCTTGATGTCATTTCTTTGTGGTTCTGAGAGATTGTATCGAAGGCTGAGCTTATCAATGAAGAGCAGCCAGTTGAACTCGGGAGACATAACAGAAGGCTGGTGTGGAGAAGGAGGAAGGGAGTTCTGAGGGGTGTAATCAGAGGTTTCCATCGTAAATCCAAGACAGACAGTTGAGGGTAACTTGAGAAGTCGGGGGCCCAAAAAAAAAATGTTCCAGGGGTTTTTATATTCCACCACGCATGCTGTGCAGATTTTTTTTTTGTTGAATGTTGTCGCGTCGCGTCGCGTTGGAGAGGAGGCGGCAAAGGCAATCAAAAATATGCATGAATGCTTGAGACTGGAGAAAGGGGCGGCCATCTGATATAAAAAGCGGCATTAAAAGTAGCAAAAAAAAAAAACTTACCACTGTGATGTCTGATTCCACGCAAAACAAACGCACATCTATGGCTTCCCCGCCAACAACACCTAATTCACAGAGAGAAAAGAGACAGCGCCTCTCTGTCTCTCCCACAAGCCCTAGAAAAGTTGCTTTGGGTTAGTTTTGATGTTTTTCGACCAACCTTGACTTCTTGACTTACCAGTTTTTCACTCAGATGATCCTGAAGTCAAAGAGGAGGAAATTACGCCTCAAAAACCTGGCTATCATTTCTTTGGCTTGGGCGAGTCTTGCCTTCGTTGCTGTTCTTTGAACCAGTTGCTGAATGTTGAATATTTAGCCCACACGGATTCTGACGGCACAAGTCCTCAGCCTGAGGATGCTTCATCACCAACACCCGATCCCTTGTTGATAAATTTCCCCGTTTTTGTCAATCGTGATGACGAGGAAGCCATTATAACCAAGGTTGAAGAGCTTTTACAGGTGGCGGTACGAGTTCGAGAACAGGAGATGGATAAATACAAGCTAGCAGCTTGCGCTCTTGAAAAGGAGAATCGAGAGTGTAAGCGGGATTGTCGGTTGTGGGAGAGGGAGGCAGCGGCTGCTAATGCACGTCGTGACTTGATGGCTTCGCAGCTTGGACAAGAGCGTGAATGGGCGTCATTGTTGGAACAAAAGTTGAAGAAACATAAGATCCTCCTTCCTAGACACCCTAACACCCTTAAGAATGAATTGTAGAGTTACAGTTTGGTAGATTTACTTACTGCATGTTGAGGGGATGAGAGGAACAAGTTCAAGCAAGTTTCAAGTTCGTCTGTCACAGCGTCGATGTGTGTGACGTCACTGTTTTTTAACCCATTCAATGTCACTCTAATTCAACTTGAATAAAAACTTTGTGTTTAATAAATTAACTTTACGATGAAACCAACAAATTTAATGCCCGAGAAAGGTCACTGGGGCCTTGCCCACGTCCTCGCCCTCGCCCACGTCCCCGGCCCCGACCTCCTCCTTGGCTCTGATCCAAACTTGTCACAGTAGTAGCCTGTTCAAGTTGAAGGGTTTTCCGTTGATTAATCGTGCGCGCAACAGCTTGATGAATTACTTCTTCTTCGTTGAGTGGTGCAGACGGAATTCGAAAATGCTGAAGAAAGTGAGCATCGCGCATCTGCCCAGTATTAAGAATCAAGTCGTTCGGAGCATTGAGGTGTTCCACAACTCGGGCGGTTTTGGTAGTCACAGCTCGTTCTTGACGTGTATATCTGAGACCACTCGTGGCACAATGATGGGCTCGACAGTTGTGCTGGGAATTGACAGTACATTGAATATCCTACAACAAGATCATAGGTGTTATTCAAAATCTCTGTTCACTCAAAACTTAAATTTGGCTCACCGAGTACTTAACAAATGCCCAGCTGGCTTGAGGCCTTAGGCGAGGCATGGAAAGTGCCTCGACCAACGGGTCTACCTGTATGCACTGCATTGTCTCCACCAAAACACCATCAGCCTTATAGTTTTCGAAGGCATTTTTGCTGACAACCTGTATGATCTCCCGCACACAAGCAATTGACGCCGATTCATTGATAGACTGAACAATCACGTAGTCTCCAGGCGAGCATTTGTCTTCGTTCTGTAGAATAACAGTAGAGCACGTAGCAACAAGATCACCAGGCTTGATACGTGTAAACGTGGATGGAATTTTCTGCCCAGTTAATGTCATGTGCCAGTTGCGAGGAGGATCCTTGTCTCGACTGCATTGTCCTAGAATTGCGGGTAAGTTGTTGTCTTAGTATAGAAAAAAGAAAAACAAGATACCGGCATTGCTTGGGCGCACTGCCCGAAGTCCAATATGATGTGTTAGTGTAGGATCATCCTTGAGAAGACCCAAGGGCCCTGCACCCAGAGAATGCCAGTCTGAAATGCCAACACTGTCGGGGTTCTCCTTCCACGATGATGATAATGAATCTGATAGAAAAAACCCTCCGCTCAATAAATGCCGAATGCGATTTCCCTGAGCAAACGCCAAAGCAATGTCACGCGAAGGGGCCAATCGGTTGCTGTGAATACTTTTGCTTCGAATGACGGCGTTGAAAGACTCGAATCCCTCCGTGGCAAATAAGATGGCTGGCCCAAAACGGCGAATGTGTTCAGGAAGATGGAGTATAATATGAAACTTCGACTTATTGAACCACTGACAGTTCCAACGTGCGGTTTTTAGTAAAAAATTCTTGATCTCTGCATCCAAAGTTTTCTTGAAATTGCGACCACATAATGAGCCACACATTTGTACAATAAAAAAAGAGCTTTACTCACACAGTATTCATCAACATTTGCAATAGTAGGCTGCCAGATGAGGGGAACGAGCGTTGAAAGAGCAACCCATGCATCAAATATCTCTGGGGGTACCAAATCATAGATAACGAAGGGGGCGACTTGAGCAATTGCCCGAAAATCCCGTCCTGTGAGAGAGCCCGCATATGTGACCAAGGTTTCTCCAAGGAGTTTGGATATTCCGAGGCCGCTGACGTTGAGGCTGTTAAGACGATCTATCAAAACCTTCTTGGTTTCATCGTTTGCGCGGTGTGTGACAAGATCACGCCAGAAGTATTTGACAAAACCAAGAAGCACGACGTGGAGGATTTCAACTGGGGTATCTTGATGTGGATCGAGTTCTGTGGTATACAATGAGCAAAAAAGAGAAAGAGAATTGAATGAGACGGACCGAGTCGCCAAATAGGGCTTGTAACATCTGCTGGTAGGTTGCCAACAGCAGCGTCGAGGGCATCTTGTTTTGAACGATTTCCTTTAACGTCCTTGTACGAGTCGAATAGCTTCTCGAGAAAGTGATCCTGGAATGTGTCTTTTATTCCTGATTTGGTTTTTGCTGCCTTAACTCTTGATTTCCCTCCGATCTTTTTCGCATCTTGAAAAATTGAACTGAGGATTCCCTTCGTCTCCGCTTTGAACCGGGGTATGGATCTCTGTGAATGATTTAACGGTAAGCTCTTCAAATAATAGGTCATACACGTACATTAACAAAGGAACGGACTCGATTGATCATTGTCTCCATCGACTCGACATGTTTGGTCCGACGGCGTTGCGATGTGGTTGGTGGTGGTGTATTAGGAGTCGGTGAGGAAGAAATAGTTTGGCTGCCACTTGACATAAGATCTGGCGCCGTTTGAACAGCTGGAGTGAGCTCTAGCACAGGAACATCTGAATTGATAGATGACCGATTAGAGCCGCCAGCAGGTGTGTTGGGTTGTGAGTCGGCGTTCAAATTCAGAGAATCCTCACGCTGGCCCGGGAATTCAGCCCCATCTTGGGCATCACTTCCCTTGACCCAGCAAACACGACAGAAATACTTGCCCCGAAGGCCAATATGACAAGCAAATTCACTGTGCATGGGATTGTCACCGAGCAGCGAAAAGATTGACGGAATTAACAAGACAGGCTCTTTGAGAAGACAATCCCATGCCCAGATTCCTTCCTTCTGTGCATTTCTTGTTAATTCTATAAGCAAAGAACTTTGATGAAAAGGAAAAAAAAAACATACTCTAGTTGACTAACAATGCGTCCAACATCTCAAGAGGCGGGGCCTTGTTGGAAGTACAAAGAAAATGTATGTTATATTCCTTTGCAGCATGTTCACGAGGCAGGCCAGCAAGAGTAAATAGAAAGCTGTTGTGCTTATTCCATTTCTTCGACTGATTACCTGAAGTATCATCACAATAAACCCAGAGTGGAAGAGAAAGGGTCTGATGGCCTTTAGCAAGAACTCTCCATCGATTGCCGACAGCAGGGTCGGTGTGGGTCCATTTCTCAATGCCGTCAACATCGCGAAGACGGGTCCCTACACCAACAGCGGGGCGGTTAATATTCAATACCATGAATGTAAAAAAATTCACGCACCCAAAATCAATGACGGATGAGGCAATCCATACTGATCGTGATCCTTCTGAAATGCCGGGAAGTTTTTCAGGAGTTGGGTCTCGGAAAACTCCAGCTCTACATCTTGTCGAACAATCCATCCTTCATCTGCAACCTCCAGGAGCCATCCACGCCCGAAGAATTTTGCATCACGGCTGAACCATCGAAACGGGACGCATGTTCTGCCGTCAGTCAGCATTGTTGGCTCGAGGGTATAGTAGTCGTCCTGCTGTCGTCTGATCATCGGCGTTGCCTCTGTTAACGGCAGCTCACGAAGCCACCGCGCAGCCTGTCGTGCCTCGGAGAGATGTGGGCCAGTATCTTCAGGGTAAAAGTGGAGGTGTGGTCGGACCTTGGGGTTGGACATTTCCTACTGAAGTTGATCAACATTGTGTTGAGTTTCTTAGAAAAAAGAAGATTTACCTGGGCAAGCAGCTGTGCCAACGAGTTTACATAGTACTTATTTCCTAACTTTCCATCAAACTCCAGAGTATCTATGCCGCAAAGATTTTGAATGCTCTTGTTGATTGCTTTCGATGATTTGGTGCTGGGAACGTCGTCTACCTGGTTTGCTCGTAATAACCAGAGGAAAAGATCGAGTTGCTTTTGTGAGAAAACGGATCGCGGGAGGTGCATGAGGATATCTAGGGTACATGCCTAAGAGACTATCAGCGGAGCCCTCCACAATCAATGAACATACGCACGATTCGATCCGGCCAAGGATACCACTCCTGCGCAAGAGCCGGGTCGGTATTTCCTCCACGAGCCCGTTTCCGAGGACGACCTCCATCGCTATCGATAGATGTGTCACTGCTACTGTCTGTAAACAATTAAACGAAGGACAACACGTCAACTTTATCATGAAACTGACCGTTGTCAGAAGTGTCCGATTCGGACAGCAAACCCGCTCCTAGGTCGATGTCGCTATCTGAATTCAAGATATCAAGGCCGATGTCACAGACTCGAGCCCGAATCTGATCTTCATACGGCAATTCTGCGTACAGCTCATTTGCCATTTCCAACTGAAGCCAGTCAATGCCAGTCGCCGGAGATGTTTGCCCTGAGGGCTGCGGGAAATTAAGATCGCCGTAATGGTGATTGGGCGGATAGAGAGGTTGCTGAGGTTCAGATGAACATGATGCCAGCAAGGCACGAAGCCCATCTTCAATGATAAAAGCTGAAGTGGACTGATTTCGAGGATATGGGGCAGCTGTGGTTGGTGATGGGCTTCGTTGTTTGGTGGCCTCTAAAGCGTTCCGATGGAGTTGGGTTCGTTCATGACCCTTGCAGTTGAAAGCCTGACATGGGCGGGTGTGGCAAAGCTTGCATGAGAAGAGGGACGTGCCGCCGTGGTTGTCAATTCGACGCCAAACTGTGGTGGGAATCCGTGGGATCTAAGAAAGACAGGTGGATCGAGATGATGTCACTCACATGTTGGATCAGGGACGTAGGCCATTTCGTTGTCTCCAGTCGAGACGAGCAGCGGTGATACTGGGTACAACCTCAAAGATGTACTCAGAACAATTTTGATTGAAATTTGTACTTTCCGTTCATATTACAAGCAAATCAACGAAATTGATTATTTTTGTACTGAGTATATTTTCAAGACAAACAAAGAAATCAAATAAACAGATATCCATTCAAATCAAAATAAACCCCAACGAAGGGTTGGCTGTGTAGTAAGTTAGGAGTCTGTCACTTTAAGGCTGGACCCTGAAATTAAACAAACAATTGTTGTCTCATTCGGGCAGATAAAACGCCATTTTGAACATTTTCGAACGAACAGCAACGAAATACGATAGCAATTAAGTTGTTGAAGCTTGTAATAAAATGTTATAAAAGTATTGTAAATACGACATGGCGTGGGCGTAATGCGTGAATGGAAATGTGAATGTGAATGTGAAAAGGTGGATGATGGGTGTTGGATACAAGAATTGTATGTACATGGGATGGTTAACTAACAATGCAGGGTAGATCTGGAAAGCCTCCGAAGGATGAATAAAATATCTCTATGGTTGTATTTGGTGAAACGAGATGACGGTGAGATTGAACTTGGGGGTTGGGGGGTGGGGGGATATCAGTAAGTCAGAAAAAAAAAACATAAGAATCGTGTGGAAAAGAAGATGTGAATGTGAAGATAGCGAATGAAATAGGCGGGGAAATAGTAAAAGTGTTTTCAATGATGATCCGTGTCTTTGTCTTTGAGCGTGGAACTTCCTTTTTTGCGCATAAAATTGCGAGGGACGGAGAGAACATGGCTGAGGGTCGATTTGCGGGTCGTGCCTGTCTCGTGGACGGTCGCAAGATTTCGACTGCTCTGCCGTCGTTCGGAGAGGTTGGTCTGCATCCTCTGCATCGCAACGCCATTCTCCTCTGTCGAGAAATCAAATCCACGGTGCGTCGATCGCAAACCTGTCGACATATCCGTTCTGCTTGCCGATCGAAGGTCCATAGATGGCCGAGGCATCGATGCAACACTCTCTGTCCGTGCGCGAGATGCCCTAGATGCCCTAGATGCCGGACGCTGGCGTTTCATTACTGTTAGGGAATCTTGAGCAGAGAGATCATGTGCGAAGTCGTGATGGGGGTCCTTCTTGTACACATATCGAAGGATGTCGACATCGTCTGGGGCAAAGGCGAACTTCCACGATTTGTAGATATATCGAGGCAAGAGGGCAAGGAAAACGGTAAGAGGCAGGGCGAGCCAATAATATGCCGACCTGAACAGGAAATGATTGTTGCCCCATACTGGAGTAACGAACCACCCAGGAGATATACTATTGTATACAACCTGCGGTGGATGCTTTAGTTTGGAACGCTGACATGGGTTGAAAAACGCACCGTATATAGTAAAACAAGAAGATCACCAATGAAAACAGCAAAGAAAACCCATCCTGTCCAGGCACTGGTGTTGAGTCCATTGAAAAAGTTAGCAGCATAGACAGCCGCGAAAACCATGGTCTACCAATGTTTGTTAAAGCAAGAACCTTCAAAAAAAGTTGGGAGTGCTTACAGTTGAGAATTCATATAGCGCGACATCCCATCCATCTGACCGGGCAGACGTAGTAACATATGCGTATAAAATGAGGAAGAAAATGATGGCAGACTGGTGTAACGAAATGAGAGATATGCGGACACCACGATTATCAGAAGTTACGAACCTGTAATACCCCGTCGAACATATACACGATGAACTGTCTGATCCCAAACCATTTACCCTCACGTCCATACCAATACAACTCAGGCACCGCCATTAAGACATGGTCGTCTAGATATTATCATCCATCAGGGGGTCGTCGTTACGAAGAACCGGCACACCAACGAACCTGCAAACCTGTCGAACAGGCCAATACCAATAACAGGAGCGATAGTCCAGAAGGAATTCCAGAACAAGAGATAAGTATACTCGAATACGCTGTTCACAAAAAATATCAGTGAATCGATAAAACGGAGAATGCAGCATCACGTACTAGTTAGAACTCCAACCGCAATAGATTTGGAACCACCATAGAACACCAATACAAACGATATTTTTATAGAAAAAGTTAAGAATCCTATAGAAGCAATCAAATCAACAAAACGAGCGATCCAGAAAGGTTGAGGATGGACTAACATTGTTCCGTTTCTAGCATAGGACCAGTGACCATGGACAAGCAACAATCGTTTCAAAAATCGGAACTGGACAAGATAGTGTTAATTTGAGAGGATAGGCAAGAAAGCGGCATCAAACATACCTGAGCGATGGCATAATCCGAAGAGTTAACAGCTTGAAGACCCTCTTCACCCGAAATTCCGACACCCACGTCCGCTGCCTAGATACAGAATTTGTTTTAATGGTCTCATATTTGAAAACCGATCGCGAAAAACTTACCTGAATCATGCTAACGTCGTTAGCTCCATCCCCAATGGCCAGCGTCATGGCACCAAGCCCATCCTTCACGAGCTTAACCACCAGTGCCTTTTGCAGAGGTGAGACACGACAGCAAATAACGCCCTCGCACAGCATAGCCAATCTCAACAATAGATCCTTATGCTTATCATCAGAAAGAGCGATATCCAAAGCATTCCCATCGATAACAAGCACAAAGCCTCCAGGCTTATCTCCATTGTTCGAACCAACGATGGACGAGATGCCTGTGTCCATTCGACGCAACGGCCCGCCTGGGTTTGCTTGAGTCGGGCTGGCAGGCCGTGGACCGTTGAAGAGCATTTCAGGATCGGATTCTCTAGGAGGAGTGAGATTTCCTTGTTCGTCCAGGACACCACTCTCGGGGAAGAACTCTTCGATGGCGTGCAGGATTTGGTCGTATACCGGTCTTCCAGACCGATTGCCTCTAATGACGATGATGTTCGAATCGCGACCGATCAGATTGGTGCTGTGTCCGATGGCTGGGGAGGAGGGTAAAATCGTTAATATATTTACGAAATATATTTCCAAGTTGAACTTACCGATAGCAGTCTCCAATTTATCTCCAGTCGCCACCCAAACTTTGATACCGGCTCTTTTCAAATCCGCAATGGCTTCTGGGACACCATCTTGGAGACGATCCTCGATAGCCGTGGCTCCAAGCAATCTAAGGTCTTGCTCAAGCTCGTCGGAAACAGCCTCGATTTTGGCGTCACGATCTTCCAAGGCCACAGTCGCTTCATGATACCGTTCACTCCATGCGTTGTATTCTCGCTCTATCATCCAGATGTTTCAGTGTCTGCAGACGAAAATGTCCATAAAAATAGCAATCAAAAACTCACCATCAACGACCTTGTAAGCCAAAGTCAACGTTCTCAAACCCTGACTCGCAAAATCGTCCAGATGTCGTTCGGTAGCGGCTTTCAACTCATCAACAGCACTGCTCGCCCTCAGCCTCTCGAAGATGACATTATCAGCACCCTTGCTCAACAAGAAAAGCCTCCCATCATCCGCGTCCAACTTGCGCAACACCACGCTCATCCGTTTTCTCGCGCTCGTGAATTCCAGGATGTTCAGAAGCTCATAACGCTCGAGCAAACCCTCCCTTGCCGCCTCAGCGAGACTCTTGCTCCCATCATAAGGCCCAGGACCCGATCCTGATGCGCCAGATTTACCCCCATTCCCAGGGGTGACATCATCCTCATCAAATCCATCGATGCCTCCTGCATTCTGGAAGGGTGTTTGCAGATACAAAATCTCTCGTTCTCGTCCTCTGAACACGAAGCCCATATCAGCCGCTGCCTGAACCAGCGCCGCTTCGTCCGGACTTTGCGCCTTGTACTCGATGTTCCCCGTCTCTGCATTGATATTCGTCAAGACCGTATGACAAAGGGCAAGCACCGAGAAAAATCCATTGAGATGTCGAGCGTGCGCTGCAGCGGCTGGGTCAAGGTCGTCATGCACGGCAGAGAGGAGATCCTGCGCGAGTTCCGCGTCATGGAAATGATGGATCACTTTTGCGGGTACAGCGTCCGAGTCCGAGAGCTCGTCAGCAGAGGAATTTGCGGGTTTAGGCTTTTCAGAAGAACCAGATGGGAGCCCTTCCAAGGGGATATCAGCAGTGTGGTTTCCCTTTTTCTCGCTCTGTCCAGATGCTCCAGATGAAGTGTAAGCGGGAGGAGGGCTTTTGAGGCCGCTGTCGGCAACAGGTACAGGTTTTTCTTCCTCGTCAGGCTCGCCGGTGTACATTTTACCCCCGATTGAACATTGTCTGAAAACCATGGAGTTCTGCAGGGTAGAATATGAGTTAGCCGGCATAAAACAATGAGATACCAGTTGAATAAATTATACCTGGGTTAGAGTACCGGTCTTGTCTGAAAAAATGTATTCAATTTGGCCTAAGTCATCTGACAAGTTCCAACTGCGCGCTAAAGTGGCTTGACCGCGGTAGAATGTATGGTGATCGAAGTAAATGAAAGCAGCCTGACATGTCCTCACGAACTCGATGGAAATGTAGAGAGAGATAGGGACGATATTTTGGAAACTGGAT
>JAIFHD010011057.1:0-27107 GCA_019721455.1 Psilocybe mexicana | reverse complement strand
CCTCCTATGGGATCCATCCAATCGTGATCTCCGTATACAAATGTGATGTGCATATCCTTGGGAAGCGCAGTTATTCGATCGACTATAGGCTTTCGTGCATGTGCGCCTGGCTCGAGGATGTGGGAGATACAATATTCCCCTGAGCCTTTGGCCAGGGTGATGTTCATGATGTAGTCGTGCATATCGCGGGTTTCTTCTGGTGTTAGGACTGAGAACCGGCGAGATGAATACTTCAAATAGGGATTTGTATGAGCACATGAAATTAGGAAATCTGGAAGATGAACGGAGAACTTACTTTGCCAATGAGCATGGGGCTCCAAAAGACGGTGGAACGAACGAGCTGGAATGGACTCCAGCCTTCCTCCCAGAGGTAGGTAAAGAGGCGCCTTGTTCTGCTTTCTTTTTCTTTGTTCTCCTTTTGTTCATCACGTAGGTTGTTGACACGACCGCCTGTCGCTCTGTGATAGCTTGATTTTTCTCTCTGGGGTGACATTGTTCCTTGATGTGCAGACGCAGACGGACCAGCATCAGTGAGTTCTCTTGAAGGTTCTTCGTAGTTCGGACCATGCGGAACACCGGCGGGAGAGAGGAGGATGAGCTTGTGAACTCTATCAGGGTATTTGAGCGCGTAAGCAACGCTGAAATAGGCGCCGAGGGAATGGCCGATCAGCGTCATCCGTTCAAGACCTTTCTTGGCGCGCCAGTCCTCGAGAGAGTCGACGAAAAACGACTCTGCCTCTGCAACACGGCCATCAACATCACTCTTTTTTGCCTTTATCGTGAACGGCACTCGTGCAGACCGACCCATGCCGAGCCAGTCGAGAGCGAAGACCGAGGTTCCGCGACGAGCGGCCCAATCTGCGAGCGGGGGGAAGTTGTGGAAGAAGAAACCAAGCCCGGCGCCGTAGCCATGGAGGACGACTGCTGGTGGAGGTGCTGTAGGGGAAGGAGATGTGGATGTGATGGAGAAGGTATTAAGATAACGATTTGGGGTAGAGAGCTGGACACGAGAGGAAGTGGCAACGACTGGCCCTGATGGTGTTGTGTTGGAGTTTGACGATGATCTATAGAAGGGCAGACGGCGGAGGAGTCTTTCTTCACTAAAGGCGCTCTCCTTTTCGCCTACATGCCACCTTGGTAACGAATATGAGGATGGATAGTAATAATTGAGAAAGGGATGAATACTGACCAACTGCGGAGACTTGCAGCAAAAGCAACGGGGATCTCACGGGAAGGGGGGACAGCAGAGTCCATTCTCTTGAAAAAGAGAGAGAGAAGGGGTTTGTGGATAGCAGACGTGGTGGGTGGCAGGATTTCGCAGTGAGGCAATTGTCCTTTCCAGTTGACTCTATTTAGCTCACTCGCCGTTTTGCCGTCCCCTGATGAATACTCTCGGCACGTGTTGAATCTTTCCCACGCAGTCTTCCTCCCAACCACCATGTATAACGGTATCGGTCTGACGACTCCCCGCGGCAGGTTTGTCCTTTTATCCGTATTTCCTTCCTTCCTGCTCTAACCATCACTCAGTGGTACGAGCGGCTATGTTGTCCGCAATCTATCCTCTCTCCGTGTCCATGAGAGAAACAACGACAGATCCGCTTGGGACGCTGCACCACCCAAACATAGGGAGCCCGACCAGGCCATTCTCGAGCACGAACGCAAAAGGAAAGTCGAGGTCAAGTGTCTTGAGCTCAGAGATGCTCTCGAGGAAAAAGAGTACGCTTCCTATTTTCCGTGCCGTGACGTTTTTGTTGATTCCTTGCCTTAGAATCGATGAAGAAATTATAGAAAAACAAGTCGACGAACTCCGTCAAAAACTTCTTGCAAACCTTTCTTCCATGGCTCCTCCTAGTCGCGGCCTCAAACCTTCAGATACACATGGAATGGCCGCTGCAAAGAAGGTCGAACTCTCCAAGATGGCCCGTGCTTTGGGCACCCGGGCAGACTATCAGGAAGGAGAGGCCTTTGACCGGGAAAAGCAGGAGGAGAACAAAATAAAGCGAATTGCTGAGCGCGAAGAAAGGGAAAAGTCCAAACTTGAACACAAGGCTAAAATGGCAGAGCAAAAGGCCAAGTGGGAGGAGGAAAGAAGGGAGAGGGACCGGCAACGCAGGAAGGAAGAGGAGAAGAGGAAGGAAGAAAGAGCATCAGGAAATGGCAAGGCAGAATCAAGGGACATGCCCCCGCCTCCTCTACCTACCGGACCCAGGAGGGATTATAGAGATAGGGATAGGCCAAGCGAACACGATGCCAGACGTAGTCCTCCTCGGCGAGGACCTTCAAGGGATGAGTACCGAGGTGGTAGAGATGTGCCTTCTGCACAAGGGGATAATAGCAGACATAAACGGCATAGGGACTCTCCATCTCGTTCTCCATCTCCTCCGCCCAGGAACCGAAGACGTGTCGACTCTCGTTCCCCATCGCGCTCCCGCTCTCGATCCCGTTCGAGCTCCCCCGGTTCCCGTTCCCCTGGTCGGAATGCATCTCATAGGTCCTCGCGTTCTGGTTCATCTATGCAGATTGTTCCTCCTGGCTCTGTTGACAGACGTTCCCCGCCACGTTCATATGGCCGCAGCACTCGTGAACGAGGTGGTCAGAGAGGACGTTCCCCATCTAGATCGCCTTCTCGATCTCCACCTCGCAGAAGAGGTCGTGGTTACTCTCGCTCTCCATCCCGTTCTCCTTCAAGATCGAGATCGAGCTCACGTTCTCGGTCTCCTGTGACGAACCAACGCCCTCCCAAAAACTCGTACCGATCTGGATCCCCACCTCCCCCCTCGAGGCATGAACGTCCACCGCCGTCCTTGCCTACACCCCAGAAACATGGCTCAGGCAGGCGAGGTGCTTCCCCAGACGAGAATAATGGAAGAGGCCGAGAGAAGGGATATGGAAGGAAAGAGGGCCGATCGCGATCTGCCTCCACAGGGTCTTCCATGAGCGTCAGCACGAGGAGTGATGGGTCTGACGGTCGAAGCAGGAGCAGGAGCAGGAGCCGGGACTAGGTTCTGTGGCTTTTTTCTCATTCTTATGCTATGTACTGCAGCACTGACTGAAGTACTGAAACCATTTGACACCAAAATAAACTTGCGCAGTATCTTGTTTTTTATACCTCCCCTTCACTTGTTTTAATGAAAACATCGTTTATGCAAGCTTTTCTTGCTCATTGAAGCTCGTTTTCTGCCTGGTACTTTCTCGGAAATGGTCATACGTATATGTAGCAGAACCTATCATAATTCTTCCACATTAAAGCCTGTTAGAGTTGGCGAGGGAAGCGAGCCTTTTGCGATTTGCTGCAGAACAGGCAGAAGGCAACCTGCTGGACACTCTCGATCGGACACGTTGGACTTGATTTTGTCATAAATAACTGGGAGGATATATGGTTCCACTGTCCTGTTGCCAGCAGTGCAAAGTCACTACCAGTCTTCTCATAAACGGGGTGAAGCGCTCGTGTTCATTACATATCTCCGAAAATTCCGAGATCGACGACTGCTGTATTTTACATAGCATAAAACTTTGCACCATCACCACCACCTCCGATTCCAGTTTCCCCCCCTTTCTCTCAACTGACTCGATAATAACCCCCGCTCTCTTTCCGTGACTCGAGTTTGGTTGAGGTATAAACGTTTCTACTGATCCACGTTTGAACAAAAAAAAATTACGCGATATAGAAAACACAAGTATAGAGGTCCGTTCCGCTCACCTCAACTGCCCCTCGGTTTATCATTAACGCCTCTATTACACGTAGATCTTTCGCCATCTGTGTACGTTCGCCTTCCATTCACTTTGTCCGTGACTCTTAGGTGGATCGGAACTACCTCTGAGCTCCGGTTGACAATCGTCATTTATTCAAGACCCAACCACTGACTCCTCTTTGGCTACAGCGGCTATAACACTGTGACAACTCTACACATCTACTACTATTCCACATTGGACGCATTCTACAGAGAGTCAACAACATGAAGCGCACACAAAATCTACCACTCCATGCCCTCACCCGTCGGTCAGCGAACGTCGGAGCATCCAACACGGTCCTCCTTCGCGGAAGAGGACTAGCCACTGGTGTACGTTCACTTCCACTCTCCTCGCAAGTTCTGATCTCATATTGATCTACGATTATCAATCTCAGCCTTCCACCGCATACCTCACACCAACGCACAAACTCAGCGCAACCCCCTCCGCCGCTACCACAGCTGTTCGCGCGTTGAGCAAGGAATACCTCCTCCCCGTGTACGCGCGCCCTGATTTCGTCCTTTCCTCTGGCAAAGGATCGTATGTCTGGGATGCGGACAACAAGAAGTACCTCGATTTCAGCGCTGGTATCGCAGTCAACGCCCTAGGTCATGCAGATGAAGGTGTTTTGGAGGTACGTTGATTGTTTTTCTGTTTTTCTTTTCATCGTTTTCTTTTCTCCATTTTCTTTTTTACAAAAGAAAAAAAGTTGGACTGTTCTTGTATCTGGGGCAGCGGCTACGGCATACTTTTTTTTTGACTGCTCTTTTTGACACACGCACTTGTTGGATGGATTGTGGCGTCTGCCAAATCTCCTCCTTTCGAAATCGTCAGTTTTCCATTGGCAACCAGTTGCTCGTGAGAGGTTGGTCCACGGTTGCCCGACTGCCTATCTGGTTGTCAGATTTCCTGGCATCTATGACGCTGTCCTGGTTCATGTGCTTCCAGGGTCTGTATTTTCGGCGCCTTTTCTTCTCATCATGAGGAGATAGTGTGTCTGCTTCCGCTTTTCGGTGCCTCGATCTTCACACTAGTGGGCATGTATCTTTCATACCGGTTGGAGGGCACATTTGGGAGCGGCTGCCTATTAGTTTCTCTTGGAGTTATCAATTCATATTCCTGTCTCTTTTTTACCCACCTTGAAATAGATTTCGATTGGACTGATCTTACGTTAATATAGGTCATGAAGGAACAAGCGGGCAAGATACTGCATACGAGCAATGTGTACCACAATGAATGGGCTCCAAAGCTCGCTCAATTGCTTGTCACACTCACACGGGCTGAGGGAGGACTCGGGTTCACTCCTGGCACCTATACCTCGGGTTCTGGAGGTGCGAAAGTGTTTTTCGCCAATTCAGGAACGGAGGCGAACGAAGGCGCACTCAAAATTGGGCGCAAAGTGGGGAAGGACCGGTGGGCTGCAGCCAACGGGAAAAGCTGGGACGACCCGTCTTGCACGAAGACTCGGATCGCGTGCTTTGAGAATTCGTTCCATGGACGAAGTATGGGTGCGCTTAGTGTGACGAGCAACCCCAAATATCAGAAGCCGTTCACCCCGCTTATTCCTGGAGTGGACGTGGGGCGAATGAATGATATGGCTCAATTGCAATCTTTGGTCAACGAAGATACATGCCTTGTCATTGTCGAGCCAATTCAAGGTGAAGGTGGCATAAATGATGCCCAAGAAGACTGGCTGCGCGCGTTGCGAAAGCGATGTGATGAAGTTGGCGCAGTGCTGATATTTGATGAAATCCAGGTAGGGTGATATTCATCAATATCAAAAAATGCAAGGGCTAATTGTAACACGGCGTAGTGTGGCCTTTACAGGACAGGTACACTCTGGGCGCATTCCGCGCTGCCTGCGGATTGTCATCCAGATATTGTGACGATGGCTAAACCCCTTGCTAATGGCTATCCTATTGGCGCAGTATTGCTCAGGGATACAGTTGCTGCTACCATGACGCCTGGTATGTATCTTTCTCTTCGTGTTTTGCAACGGCGGGAAATAGATACTTATTTCTGTACGAAAAAAAATAGGAACTCATGGTACGACATTTGGGGGATCACCGCTAGCTTGTGCGATCGGACATCATGTTGTCTCGCGGCTGTCGTCGGGGGAATTCCTCTCAAAGATGGCAGAAACGAGCAAATACCTGGGCGAACGGCTTGAAGCACTGCCGAAGTGGTACCCGGATCTGCTGGAGGAGCGTGTGCGCGGACGAGGACACATCCGGGGACTCGGATTCAAGAACGTGGAGATACCTGGGAGGATAGTTGAGCTTGCGCGAGAGCGGGGTGTATTTGTGCTGACAGCTGGGAAAGATGCAGTGCGACTTGTTCCCAGTCTGAACATAGGCAAGGAGGAGGTGGATCTGGCGGTAGACGTCCTTGAGAGTTGTTTGTCCTTGTGTAAATAAGCAGAATACATTAGCCGGACGAGATAACCGGATCAGGTGATTGACAATTGCAGGCCGCTGATTGGCTGGGCCGTGAATCTCCGGACCCTTGAAAAGGCGTGACAAGTTTGTCGAAAATAATCATCTCAGTTTCTCTCCCCCACCGAGAACGATGGACAAGCTCTCGTCCCTCACCCGTTTCAAGAAATCCTGCCCCTTCTTGGGCAAGACAAAGACCTCCACCTTGCGCTCTTTGTCCACCGCCACATCCCCCAGGTATCCTTCCCTCTCCGCACTCACCGAAAGGGCCACCAAATGTCCTGTCATGGGCCCCGCTCTCAACGTTCGCTCCAAGGAAATCGTCGCCGGTTACGCTAGCGTCGCTGCCAATGCCGACGTTGAGAAGATCCACAAGGAAAAGGGTGTCTTCCCTCCCCCAGGTGCCACCGTCGAGATGTGCCCTCACGCATCCGCCGCCAGGGCTGCCGCCCGTATGGCGGACGATCTCTCTGCCGCAGGGGTCAAGAACACTAAAGCTGAGACCCTCGCATCAGAGGCTAAAGCTGCTGCTGCTGCTGGCTGCCCCTTCGCCGCCAAAGCCGCGGAAGAAGCCCGCAAAGCTGCAGCGGCCGCCGCCGCTCCTACCCCGGCGAAAAAGGCGGCAAAGGTCCACTCGGGTTTCAACTACGAGAGCTTCTACGTCAACGAGCTCGAGAAGAAACACCAAGACAAGTCCTATCGCTACTTCAACAACATCAACCGTCTCGCTGCCAAATTCCCCATCGCTCACACCGCGAGCCTCAAGGATGAGGTCGAGGTCTGGTGCGCCAATGATTATCTTGGCATGGGCAACAACCCCGTTGTCCTCGAAACTATGCAGTGAGTCTTGTGTGCCCCTAGATATCTGATCCCCCTTCTCTAATCGTCGTGTTCACCTCATAGTCGTACTCTTGATAAGTACGGTCATGGTGCTGGGGGTACCCGTAACATCGCTGGCAACGGTGCTATGCATCTCGCTCTCGAACAGGAACTCGCAAATCTCCACCGCAAGGAGGCCGCTCTCGTCTTTTCGTCCTGCTACGTCGCCAATGACGCCACTCTCTCCACACTCGGGTCCAAACTTCCAGGTTGCATCTACTTCTCCGACACCATGAACCACGCTTCTATGATACAAGGCATGCGCCACTCTGGTGCCAAACGGGTTCTTTTCAAACACAACGACCTCGAAGACCTCGAATCCAAACTCAAGCAGTACCCTAAGGAGACACCCAAGATCATTGCGTTTGAATCGGTTTATTCTATGTGCGGCAGTATCGGACCCATCAAGGAAATCTGTGATTTGGCTGAACAATACGGTGCTCTCACTTTCTTGGACGAGGTACGCATTTCATTTACCCCTTCATTCTTTCCTTCATGATTCTTATCTTGACTCCGGCGCTAGGTACACGCCGTTGGCTTATACGGACCCCGTGGTGCTGGTGTCGCCGAACATTTGGACTACGAAGCTCAAGCTGCCGCCGGTGATAGCCCATATCCTATCAAAGGCTCTGTCATGGATCGCGTTGATATTATCACCGGTGCGTTGTCCACTTGAAGTCGTTCCATTTATCATCGGCTGACGCCATCATTTTTGACAGGTACACTTGGAAAGGCTTATGGCGCCGTTGGTGGTTACATCGCTGGTTCAGATGATTTCGTTGACATGATTCGATCCTACGCTCCTGGTTTCATTTTCACAACTTCCCTCCCCCCTGCAACTGTCGCTGGAGCACGTGCTAGCGTTGTTTACCAGAAGAATTATGTCGGCGACCGTCAATTGAAACAGGTTAACGTCAGAGAGGTCAAACGACGCTTTGCTGAACTTGATATCCCCGTTGTGTAAGTTCCACGTTTCTCCGATATTACAGCGAGGGATTAAACTGAATCCACAATTTGTGTAGACCTGGGCCTTCGCATATTGTTCCTGTCCTCGTGGGTGACGCCGCTCTAGCCAAGGCTGCCTCGGACAAATTGCTGGCAGAACACGATATCTATGTCCAATCCATCAACTACCCCACGGTCGCGCGCGGCGAGGAACGTCTCAGGATTACCGTCACACCTAGACACACTCTTGAGCAAATGGACGGTCTCGTGCGCGCCGTTGACAAGATCTTCACGGAATTGGGCATCAACAGGCTCAAGGACTGGAAACTCGCTGGTGGACGTGCTGGTGTTGGCATGACCGACGGACATGATGAAGTACATGTGGACCCAATGTGGACCGACAAACAGATCGGCCTCACCGACGGCACAGCCCCTCGTACGCTCAGAAACGGCGAGAAGGCGATCGTTGACGCTGAGGCCGTGACAGCAGCTCGCGCGGTATTCGACCCGCTCTTGGGTTCCATTACCGGCCCTGTACAGGCGACTATGACGGCGCACGCGGACATCACTGAAGAGTTGATCATCCAGTCCAGGAAGCAGATTCCTGTTATGAAGACAGGCAACGCTGTACCTCTGCGAGGCGATATCCCAATCCCGCCGCCCCCTACCGTCACCGCTTCCGCATGAGCACATCGCAGGTTTCTGTTCTCTTTTCGTCCTCATGGTGTCACTTTCGTCCTTCTTATTTCCCCTTTTGATTGTATGCTGTTACCCCCCTCTGTTTTATCTTTGTTATAACCCATATATACTCGTTGATCTTTGTTTGTATGACTTGTAGTGCCCCTTAGTAGTCGTTGTCGTTGTGATTGCTTTACGAAAGAATGAATCAATCCTTCGCAGGGGTCTTATCGTGTATATGCTCTAGGAAATGAGGTCCCAACGTTAGAAACTTGAGAGGCTCAATCTTCGAAGTTGAACTGTGATATGTGATGAACAGGAGAGGGCGTGAATGCGTGAACCGCCCTGGCACCTTTTGACATTTGTGGTTTGAAGCTGGAACTCGCCTCTCTTTGGGCCAAATCCTCATGAGCTTCCCCGCTGACCACATATTCATCTCGAGTATCTTCATTATAAGGCTTTCTAAATTGGCTCATCCTTGAAAACTTGAAAGCCTGACCGCTCTGACGAGGCTGGGGTCACATTTGATAGCTATTTTTAGAATACGAGCGCTAACCAGGAATCCGAAGGGATGGACTACTCGTAGAGAATACGACAACCTTTTGAACAGTTCACTCCATTATCTCCATTCTGTGAGTCTATAATGCGAGATCATTTGCAGCAGGTACTATCGAAACTTTTTTCGATGTTATCTGACTTGTAACCGAGGTCCAATAGGGTCCAATGGATAAGCTAGATAAAGCTAATAAGCCAGAATATCGTGAATTTATCGTCCATACTTGTGAAACTCGGACATGAATTGGGAAATGACCTGAAATGACACATCGGCCGTAATGCCACTACACCCCGTGGGCCGTAAGTCCGTACAGCTTCCGTCTCGAGAAACCCCCGGCCGCCGACATGTTGAGATAATCGACAAACAATCTCCTTCAAGCCATTAAGCGCTCGTGTCAAACACGTTTCCAATAACGCAGCGGTAAGACCCCCCAGAAATCCGGGATTGACCATCCTCGAAACCTCAAAATCCAAACCGTGGATACGATGAAAAGCCTGAGAGACTTGAGTCGTGCGATGAACGGTTCTTGAACATTTCGACAAGTCGATTCGGCTTTTTCCAAATGATTCCTCACGTATGAGAGATGGAAACATAGTAATATGAAAACTATATATACGTTATAACTCTCACGTCGGAACTGAAAGGCCTACCACCGACTCGACACCACAGTAGCTCCCATCCCGTCAAGGTTCGTCGAGCCTGCCTTGTAAGTTGTGCAATGTCGAAACAAATTACGGACTCAGTGTGATACGGAAATGGAGTTTCGTTGAACAAATAGGGGCTTACCTCATTTGTTCGTGAACTTGACACAACTATCGCTGAGATCGAACAGCCAGGGGGAAAACTGAAACTCTAACCACGCCAAGTCAGATCTGATAGTTGGCGTCGGCCTGCCCACGTTGGAGAAGGTTGGAGAAAGTCAGCGTGTCCATGTTAATATATCGCCTAGGGAGCCAAGATAATTCATTCAAGCGTATATCCTTATAACCTGCCGCCGGGAGTCAAAAAACTCAAGCCAGCCAAGGCGATAACCTTATCGAGAGTCTGCAGCCTCCTACATCATAGTTATATATAAACCATGAGAAGGTCTTGAGCCCAGCCAAGGGAACCGAAGCAAATCCTACGAGAGAACATCTGAAAACACATCATGTTGGCGATCATGGAGCCAGTCATAATCGCAGACGACCCACAGCACCTCCGTACAAAAATACATGAGTACTTCAGAAAGAGAGGCGCGACGGGCCGACTTAGGTTAAGATAAAATGGGTCGCGAGCAAATATGATGGATGGATGGATTCGATGGCTTCCGTAAACGCCATGAATGTACTGTATGCACATGAAAGATGAAATCCATCAACAGATCTTTTTCAATAAGTAAACCATCAAGCATTCTTTAAGGAAATGGGGCATACCGTTCTATTTCTAATGTTGGGCAGATTACCATGGAATTTCTTTGCCAGCCCAGTCCCAAAGTCTACCCCGTTGTCTATCCGAGAGATTTGCCACGACATCAATGAGGTTCGTAGCGGCGTCATTGGGCTCGAATAATTCGTTTCTGACCGCCGACTCCCAGAACCCCTTGCTCAGATCAGTCTTGACGGTCCCCGGGTGGACCCCCACACACATTGCCTTGGCTTTGCTCTGCTCGAGATGTAGATCAAAGGTCTTGATGATCTGGTTAAGCGCTGCCTTGGATGACCGGTACGAGTACCACCCTCCACGTTTGTTGTCCTCGATGGAGCCGACACGGGCTGAGACATGGACCCATTTAGCGAGGTTCTCGAGACCTGGCGTGGTTCCAGTTGGAAGGAAGCGGGAGAAGTGCTTGATGATGAGCATGTGGGATATAGTATTGATCTGGAAGGTCTCTTTGATAGAGTCCCAGTCAAGATCTGCGGGCTTCTTCTCGGGGACAAGCATGCCTCCAGTGATAAAAGCGGTGTGTATGTACGCATTAGTTAAATTCTTCGCATCAAGAGAATCAGAAAGACTGTGCGCGGCGGCGGCGATGCTGTCCTCTGAAGTGAGGTCGAGATGGAGAAGATTGAGTCTGCTGGGATCTATCCCGGGTTCTAGTGTTCCAAAAATCAACTTTTTGACCTCAGCGTCTGAGGCACCAGTGCGGTGAGAAGCGAAGACAGGCAGATTGGTTGTGCGCAGGTACTGGCGAGTGAGAGCAACACCAAGACCTCTCGTTGCGCCTGGGGTTACGAGGATGAAAGGATTCGGAGGCATGTCGTCGAGAATAAAGCGGGCATAGAGGCCTCTCGAGGTTTATAAGACTAAGAATGAAACAAGTCTGACCTTTGAATTGGAATTTAATTATAATTTAATTACGCGTCTGTCCACGTCCTCCACGTGATAAACAGCTTAGAAGCACACAGGAGTACTGGTGTTACAGAAATTGTGATAGCAGTTCGATAGCGGGCCCAGTGGATATACAGAAAACATTAGCTAGTGGTAGTAAGTACAAATCCTCCGTAAATAACAACATCAATAGAACAAGGAATCAGGAGAAAAAACCAAAAAGTCCATTTCATGCAACAGCCTTGTCCTGTGGCCTTTGTTCGTTGTCTATTCGTCGTCCATTTCCGAGATCTTCGCATTGAGCGTCTTGATCACCGAGTTCATCTTCTCCACCTCCTTTGCGACAGACGTCTGGATACGCTTCACAGAGCCCTCCATGTCAGCCACCATTTTCACAAGCTGTGACCGTGTCGGCCCCTTGGAAATTCGGCGCTTTTTATTCAACCTTGGAGGAAGCTCGTGACCGTCTTCGTCAACGATGCTTCCTTCTCCGTCGATGCTGTGGTTGTCTGCGTCGCCGTTGTGTGGCGTGCTTGTGCTTGGTTTCGCAGGCAGCTTTCGCTTCAAGCTGCTGGGTGTCTGTGGGCCCGTTGATGGTCCAGCAACCTTGTTGGCGGTGCCTTTCGGCATCGCCTTAGGATCCGCGGCCTTCTTCGCGGCTGCGATAGGCAGGAGGTTAGACGATGTATAGTGAACGGGCGATAGAGAACGAACGCACATGAATTCTTGCCCCGTGCGGGGCCGCTGCTATTGGAGCACTTCTGCTTCAATCGTTTGCAGTATTCGCATCGGGCGCCAGGTAAACCTCTGCACTGCCTGTGTGTGCGCTGGCAGCGCTCGCACGGAACGGTTGCAACAGGGGGAATTGGCTACAGGTGGCAGGTAAGATCCAAGTAGGAGCGCCAATAGAAACGACGATGCTCACTACGATGAAGGGCCTCGGGGCCGGCGCTTGTTCGTCTATTTCATCTACCTCCGCATCGGCGTCGGCATCGTCGTTGTCATCGTCAACATCCTTCTGGTTGTTCTTGAAAACGGCGTCCATAACATCGGCGAGGGCTCTGACATTTGAGGTGTTTGAAGTCCTTGGTGGTGGGACAATCTCAAGACTCGCGCTTCGGGACCGTGACATTCCGTTGGTGGGGGTGAAGGATGGAGTTGGGTGGAAAGAGAGCGAGGGTTAGATAGAGCTGGAAAGAACAAAAGAGGGGAGACTTTATGGCTGAGACTGGAGCGGAAGAAATGGCAAAGAAAGAAGAATGAAATGCGCTCTGGATGAGGGAGAACAAGGGCGTGCGTAAACAAGCGGGTGGCTCTTGTAATTGTCCCTGCTTACGTAAGTCAATCACTTTCCCACGTGTTCTTTGTCTTTCTGTCTGTCAGGGACTGTGGGCGCCAAGGGGATGCAGCTCTCGTCGGGGGAACAATGAGCGTGCGGTGGTCTGGCTGGTGTCCCAATCGCAGACCGGATGCAGCGACGATAACAAGCGCGAGAAGAGAAAGGAGAAAAAGACAAGTACCCACGTGTCATGTCAAAAGAATCGCATTTGTTTCCACATGTACAAAATTAAAGTCACCGTACTCGTCCAAACTTAACCGGCACCGTTCCATCTCGCCGCGGCCTCACTCGCGCCTGTCCACAAACTCTCCTTCTTCCTCGCTCCAGCCGAATGTCTCGGGCGCAATTCCTAGCTGCAGTAACATCGTGCCCAGACTAGGCTGTACCGTTTCCTCGGTCCTTTCATCCTCCTGCTGACTTGACGCTTCAATATCCCCGTGACTCTCCTCCTCCCCTCGTTCTGCGACCGGCACTACATCCCAGCCCCAGTTTCTCTCACCCTCACCGTCGGTTTTCTGCTTCTTTGTGTCAGGAGTGTCCTCCCATCCCCAGTTTTCTTCCGCCGCACGTTTCTTTCCTTTCTTGTCGTTTGACCCGCTGCCTTCTGCCGTTGTTGGGTTGTCCTTCACAGCGTCCCACACCTCCTGGGCCACTTCTTTCCCCGCTTCTGACCATTTATTGACCAGTCCCTCGAGCACCTCTTCTTGCACGTCTTCTCTCACCTTTAGAGCGCGCCTCAATAGCTGCAGCTTCCGTTCCAGCGACTGGATTGTCGGCGTCAATCTCACGAGCGCAGCTTCATCTGAACTTGTTGACGACGAAAGCAGAGGTGATTTGAACTGCGCAGCTGCCTTAGCTGTCCTGTGTTTCGTCTTTCCATCCCCAACACCATGGGAAGTCGACGACGAAGAAACGTTGGAGTTTCTCGACCCCTCGCCTGCTTCTTTAAGATATACGGAATTCGCAGAGGAAATTAAGGGTTCCGACGATTGTGTTGGAGGCTTTGGTGCCAGTCGAACTGGTGTATGGATAATAGGCGAGCGGAACGGCTTCGATAATTTCTTTTGTTGTTGTCGGACCCCTGCTAGAGTTGGGCGTTTCGGATTAGGGACTACGTTTCTTGAGGACGGCTTCTGCTCCTGCTGACTTTGCGGATTTGCTTCGATTTCTGGCGCTGGGGGCTCCATCCTTGGGATGCTTGGATCACGGTTGGGAGAGAGAGGCTCAGCAGCAACAAGATTGAGTTCGGGCGGAGGATATGGTTCGACGTTTTTCGGTAACTCTGGAACCGCTTCAAAGTAGTTCTGGATAAACGAATCAGGGATCATGGGCTGCGATATTGACGCAGAATGTTGCTGAGGATCAGGGGCAAAGAAATCATTAGATTCATGCTATTTAATCCTTAATCTCCAGAACCTTCTCCAAAAATTGATTACGCACCTGATGTAAAGGATGATAAGTCCTCTGATCCATAGGATAGTGCGGAAAACTGGTGTATGATTCTTGAGGGTAATATCCCTGCATAATTCTGAGTGTGCTGAGTTCGTTATGGTTTACAACATAGATTTACCTCTTGGAAGCCTTCAGGTGGGCCATGACCGAATTCTCCTGGAACAGTGGGCGAAGAAAGTGGGGAAGTTTGGTCTCTTCGATCCATTGGGCTTGAGTTTGGAACGGGGCTCGAAGTTGGCAAATAGTTCGAAGTCATTGATGGAGATGACGGGGGCGAAGAACTAATCAGCTCCGGGGTACCCACGACATTCTTTCTACTCTCCTTTGGAGATCAAAGAAGTGAGAAAATTCCTCTTCTCGGGAACGTGCATTGACATACCGGACTGTGCGCTCGGAAAATTGTCGCTGGTGTAAAATAAGGATCTGATTGGGAGTATTCAATTTGAACAATTGGTGAAGACGAGGGAACGTCAGAGTGATGGGAGAAACATCGTATGGTTGCGTTTTCGTGAGATGTCGCCTTTTGCGCCAGCGTAATAAGACTTGTCGTTGGATCAGGATCTGATGACGAGATATTAGACTCACTACGATCCGGATCTGATTCTGAACGTACCTAGAATTTCAAGATCATGGATCGCAGATGGAAAAGCGTTATCCGGAGGATTTTCAGGATTTATGGAGACATTAACTTTCATATCTGTCTCTTGGTTTTCCTTCTCGACATTGAAGATTGGTCGTGAGAGAGTGTCGTCAGATTGACCTCCGGTGGATTTAAAACTTTCTGGTAATAAGCTAGGTAACCCTTCACAGGGTTCAAAGTCAATCCTATGAGAAAATCCTGACTGTACCTGCAGAACAGATGAGTAAATAGCAGAGCCGAATTGCCAGATAGTTCAAGGGAACAGTACATACAACTTCCGTCGATGGCGTTTGCGATAAATCCGGGTCCAATGACGAAGTTGGTTTTGTCAGATGGTCGCAATCTTGTCCATTCGTAGTATATTTCTTGACCGCAGCTGGGATCGATGGTTCAATGCAAGAAGATATGTAATCCTCCTCAGTTTCTCCGCGTAGAAGGTGGCTGAGCCCAGGTAATATTTTTTGCTCGCTCTCCACCAGGTTCTGTTATTGAATGAAGCCAAGAACGTCCTGTGAGTAGAGTTACGACAGGTAACAAATGCGTGGACGATACCTGGTTTAGACAGAGAGATCCCTCGGCAGCTGACAAGTTGGATTGTGGAGAAGAATCAGCAGTCTAGGATTATGGAAAGGGAGATTCCGCTGACAGATCGAGGGCAACGCATCAAGCCGGACATGCAAGACCTCTTTTGAGTCGACATGGTCTGATAAGGAAGGGTTACATTTTAGCATGTATTTACTCCGATAGAGTCTCTTGCAAGACCCCAGTTAACCTTGTGAAGCATTAGGTCCACAGCCCTCAATCTAGATGAATATCTCCTTGAGGTATACATTACAAAGAAATGATCATGAAACGTACCTTATTTATTCCACAGTTGGGGCCAGAGTCTGCATTAGAATTTTCCATAGTACATTGTGAATCGTTCAAAGTCAACGGGCTAGGCGTCGGTGCCTCTGTTCCGAATCGCTGATCAGGAGAGGACTGAATATATGCGCATGAAAATGAGAGACGATCCGCATATATTGCATCAAAAACGATACATGTACGTCTGAGGGAGTCAGATCACCGAAAAAGGGTCCAGAGAGAATATCGGAAAGCAAGTGAGAGGTCATCAGAGTGTTTGAGGGCTTGACGACTCTGGGACGAGCTTGAGAATACTCTCCTGATTTGTGCAGGTTCCGTTGCCAGTGGGGTCTAGTTTTAGCACTAAGCAGATAGGTTCACTGGATACTCGGGTTATTATTGTCGCAATATGAACAGAAAGCCACCAGGTTCAATTAATACGAGAGAATTTCAGGACCGAGATGGAAGAGAAAAGCAAAGAGTGTAAATGGCCAGCGAACGCATTGGCGCGTTTTGGCAAGAAAGTCACAGGTGTGTGAGGCACCTCCACGTGACTACGTTACTCTCGCGTGGAGTCTATTTTTAGCCTGGAGCGCAGCAGGAAGGTAAATCCATCGTCCTGCAAATATCTGAGCGGACAAAACTAGATACCAAGTTCTCTATGATGTCCCAAGGTTTATAAGAGCCAAAGACGCGTAAAAATCCTTTTCATGGTTTTTTTGATCTGTCAGATAATCACTACCAAACCTATTTTGAATCTATACTAGCATTACTCATTCAGCGTCGCGTAGGCACTTGTGGTCCGACTCCTTCGCATAGTTTCCCTGGGATACCATGGAAAGTTAAGGCCAAATGTGCCCTCTCTCCGGCAGAAATATCCCATTTCCACGTGGAATCAACGTGGGGGTAAACTAAAAATGAAAGACTTTCGGGAATGAACATGAAGAAACTCTTCAAAATAACACAGTTCTCACCGTTGACAATCGCTTACAGCTCATAAAATATCCAAGATAGTGGTCACTTGAATATAGAGCGGTCAGATTTCTTTATCCACAACAAAATAGTGAGATTGGAGGAAGGGGCTAACAGGTACTATATCACGTCCATCACGTCCCCGAGTCGGACCCACAGATCCCGCCCTTGCATTTTGAAAGGTGTCGAACTTGCTGCATAGAATGGTGCTCCTTGAGCATCTCATGAAGCCTCCATCTTCCAGGACAAAAGACTGGAACAGGTGTATGATATATGACGCGAGTTTGAATCTTGGTGCGGACATGTAAAGTATAACCATAGCACAGCTGGTCCACCAACCTTTATGATATGATGCTACGTGCTCACCATAACTATGGGCTTGGGGCTCTATAATTAACTGTATAACACTCGTCCTATAATTGTAACAGAAAGCGCCTAGCAAGAGCTGGACAATGCCTCTTGGAGGAACCTGTACATATGATACAGGGATTGTCCAGTGTTCTGTGGGCAGACGGAGACAGGATAGATGTTTTACTCGTGCCTTTGAATAATGGGTCTCTCTGGGATCAGAATGATGTTTGCCGTATATAGTAACTGAATCCTATACCGATGCCTTCCCATTCCACCATCATTCTGTGGGCTATACGGGGGACAGCTGACCGGCCGTGGCAGGTGGAAGGGCGGAAAACGATGGTCCGAGGAAATGTAAAATTTGCTCACTCACATACGATGGCTACATTTCATGGACCACATTCTTGACCCACAATTCTAAAATAGGTAACCCCAGCTGTCGAGATTTGATTTGAGGTTTTCTCCGCCAAAGCGAGCCCGAGAGCCCGAAGTTTCTCGATAACTGGACATGAATCCATCTGATTTGTCTTCGTAAATAGCGCCACCAAGCCAATAACATTGGAACTTATGGAGATAGCGTCGAGGCAAGTCCCGGTCGATCAATTAATCCGACGATGTCAATCCTTGAATTGAACCACTGGATATTGTCTCGCCAGTTTTTTTTTGGTTGTTTTGGTTTCCCAGCGCTCTGCTGGACGGAGGTCATGGGACAAGAACCAATATCTGTCCAGTGTCGTGTTTTATCCGCTTGAGAACCAAATTGAGCAGAAGGCGTAGAAACCGGTCACAGGTGCTCCAGAGAACGCCAATTCCAGAGAACGCCAATAGTCTGCTTCTTGTCCACATAGCACAAGGTTTTGTCCTCGTAATACAAGTTGTCTTGGACCTTGAACGTCCTGTACGTAGATTTGGAATCGATGTTTCTTATCCCTATATTGGTATAACAATTATATCATGGTTTTACAGGTGACAGAGTGTAGGGATGATTAACAAGAATAGAGAACGAACGATATCTTATTTTATTTCCTCCCACTTTGAACTCGAACACGGGGGTCGCCCTTTTCTTGTCTTTTACGTAGCTTTTCCTGCCTTTTGCTTCCTGTTGGCTCTTTTTCTTCGGGTGTGTTGTCCGAGGACCCAGACCCTCTACCGAGAACCATGGGTGAGATCACAGATGTCCACAGCTTGAACACGGCGTATAGAGGAATCTATGTGGTGTATTAGATATCATACCAGGTCGATGACGAGTCACATACAATCATATACAACCACCAAAACCATTCTCCAAAAGCACCACTTCCAATTTGGCATGCCCCTGTTTTTCGTGAATAAGCATGAATGAAGACGTCAAAAATAGAAAGATTCCCCACAGGTGATATAGAGAATATCAAAACACCACTCTGTGACACCGGGCTGGCTGAGGTCTTCTCCTGAAGAGATCAAAGTACCAGTCGTTGGATCGCGTCGCGGTGAGCCTTGTTTAATGAGATAGTTGGAAAGGAAGAATGCCGGAAAGAAGGTCACGATATAGATAAACAGGGATCCTTTGGAAGGAGGCAGGGAACTTCTTCTGAAAAGAAAACGGAGAAGTAAAGAGAGGATGGTGGGCAATATCATGCCGATCCTCAGTGACTTCACAGTAGCTTCATTCTGGTTTGCTATTATTCAAAGTTATCTCTGCAGGAATATATGTATATAGGTCAAATCATACCAATTCTCTTTCCACTGGCATTTGCCATCGTTTGAAGAAAAATAAACGAAGGTACGTCGCAAGACCAAATTGTTGTTAAAACTTGAACTTGAGGCTTGCCTGGCCAACCCTTTTTTCTTGGCATCACGTGCCAAATAATTAAACTCGACGGACTCGCCAGGAGACTGGAACCCCAAGTCCAACACATTTTCCCTCTTTCCATTTGTTAAATCCCCACTACATACAAGGCTGTCTGCAAGAATATTTGATATTTATGAACCACACAGGATTATCCCAGGACGATTCGGCTTTTCCCAGCAGTAGTAGCCATCTCGGTAGGCTCCCTGCGGAAAAGCATAAACCAACGAAAGCTTCTGTTCAAGAGGCACTGGACGCGAATAAAAGACTCCAGGTTATTCTAGCAGAACGTGCTGAGAAACTGGAAGCTGAGTTGAAGGAAGTGGACGGACTGCTCGTAAGCGTTCTCCCCGCCAGATTTTACTTTCAACATTGACAGAATCCAGGAAGCTGCCAATACAGATGAAGGGGATGAGGATCCCGAAGCAGAAATCTTGATACCTGGCGCGAAGAAAGCCGCAGGTCTGTTAGCATCCAGCGATTTTCTGAATGCGGTTTGTTTAGAATAACAATAAAGCTGATGCTGCGTTACTCAATACCTTTCAGTCTTCTCCCTTCTATAATGAGGCCAAGAAACGATCAACATATTTGGCCAATACGACGCCCCATCCAAGTGAGAACGATGGCATTATGTTTTTAACTATGCTAATATCACTTACCCTCAGTGAAACCGAAAGATCTAGAAGTCCTAGCTGATGCAGTCCGGCAAGAAAATCAACGCATACAGGCATATTCACGTTTGAACTCAGGGTAAGTATATTTGTATCGTCTCAAGGGTTTGATCTGAATGAAATTTCAGTTCCCAACCAAATGTGGTGATCGACCTCGAGAATAATTTAGAAGGATTGGATTGGGCCAGAATCTCAGAAAAGGTGGGCAAATTGCAATCTCAACGATAGCAGAACCGTCTTTAACCCAAAGCAGGTTTCTGATGCATCTTCAGTGAAAAGAACACCCACAGAATGCCGTGTTACATGGATTGGTGGCCGCCATCCTCGAATCAATCATGCTGAATGGTCAACAGCAGAAATTAAAAAACTGGAAACCATTGTTTCGGATTATGTGAAAGCAAAACAACCAGTTGACTGGGTCAAAGTGGCTGAAAAACTCGGAGTGCGAACCTTTCCTTCTATGTGCATGGATAAATTCCGAAGCTGATTATTTTGAAGACAAATCGCACGCCTATAGACTGTATGAAGCATGGATTTTCTCCCCAACGTCATGCCTGGTCACCAGAGTCCGACAAAAAACTCACTAACGCCGTAGAAACATGTGGAATTGACAACTGGCAGCTCGGTAAATGCTTCATCGATGTTTCTGTTGCTGTTTTAACATCATTGATATTTCCAGTGGCCAAACATGTGTCGGAATACGTCACGGCTAGTCAATGCCAAGCCCGCTGGCAGAAGACACTCGATCCGGGCATAAAACGGGGAGGTTGGACAGAAGAGGAGGATGAAAGGTTACGCAAGGCCGTCGCAGGGTATGGTAAATCATGGGTACAGGTGTCGACCGCTATTGCAGGAAGGACGAACGACCAGTGTCGAGAACGATGGACCGAACATATCAATATCTCCTCAGACAAGATGACATGGTCTGAGGAAGAAGATAAACATTTGTTAAAACTCGTTGAAGAGATCGGGAACCAATGGAAATTTATCAGTCTCAAGTTAGGTGGAAACAAGACTGGCCAACATGTAGGTGTGCAGAAATTTCTGGAATATCTTCTTCTCATGTTTGTCAGTGTCGCATTCGTTACGATAAACTGAAAAGAGCTTCCAAAAGCTCCAAGAAAGGAACCTCGTCGTTGTCTGTTGTCAGTTCGCCTCTTATACCTGCTATACCCAACCTGCCCGGACCCAGCCAATCGGTTCATCCACAAGTTCCTGAGGCGACATCGACAGTATTTACGTTTGCCCCTAGCCTTGGACAACATTCTTTTGTCCAGCCGTCAATTTCTCCCAGTAGAGATCCCCCTGCCGTAATTGATCCTCTTCCCAACCCACAACCCGTGGATACAGATTCCAATGCCGAGGATGTCGCCAGTACAGGACCATCCGGAATATCCGAGCAAATCCTGGACAGCGCTGGACAGTCAGGTTTGGTCGCAGTTCCCCTCAAAGTCCCCAAGAACTTGAAGAAATCTGAGAAGAAGGTCTCGGAAGCCTCACAAACAACTGAAGTCATGGTTTCTACAACCAAACCTCGGCCCAAACCTCGCCGTAAGGCCTCTGCACCAGCAAAAGTAGCTACACCTGCTCCCTCAGAAGCCGTTGATCAAGACATTCCAGTGGATTCGCCCTTAACGGACCTTACCTCGAGTACTACGCCATTGGCATCTGATAGTTCGACAAAAGGGACAAAGAGGAAAGCCATAGATCGCGCAGACCTTGCGAAAACTCGACGGCCTACAAAGAAACCTAGAATATCAGAGACAGCGATTTCAACAGCTCCTGAAATACCTACGGAGATTGCATCGGATGCCTCGGGCATACCCTCCTCTTCGGAACCTCCTCTAGCCACAAAAACACAGATGTTGGAAGGGTTGAATTCTACGGCCAGCTCCGCCACAGAAAGTGCACAACCAGAATTGAGACGCGGCCGCTCGCGCAAACTTGTTACAGAACCAATGGTACACGCTCCTGTCGACCCAGAGCCGTCGGCTTCAGTCACACCAGGCGATCCGCCACCAAAAAGACCTCGGGGCCGGCCTCGTAAATTGCAAACGACTGCATAAACTCGTTGATCACAGTACATAGTTTCGCTGTCTGGACAATCCACGCACAATTGATCTTCATAGTCTCTTTGGATAACGATAATGCCATTTGAGATGAAAAAAACATCGATTTATTTAAGACATTTCTAGAAAGCTATGACGAAGGTGGGGGTATGTGGATACAAAACAGCCTTTTTATCCAAAAATAATTGAAATCGAATGGCTTGTTCAAGATGCCGTGAAGATGGCTACAAAGGAGAGCGATGGCAAATTACGATGATTCATCTAGTCCCAACCTTCCATCTTTTCCTTGGTTGGATGTTCATTTCCCAATTAACAATGTGTCCAAGGAGTTCCCCATCTTCTTGATTCATTGTATCTTCCGTGGCAAGCAGGAGGTTCTGCAGAGATTCCTGCACTAATGCAGCTGTTTTCAATTTCTTTTCGAGGGACGGAAGTGCAGCCTTTTTGGGAGGTGATGCCTGAGACCAATTGCATGAGCACGGTTGAGAAGGAAAAGAAAAAAGCTCATACCGGGGTTTGGAGATACGTATGTTTGGGTGGTAATTCAGGGAAATAGGGAGGAAGATTTCTGAGTGTTGTGGGCGTATTTGAAGGGGTGTCTTCGTCGTCAGATCCAAGCACTTCTGGCGAAGGGGAACGAGACGGAGGAGGAACAAGTGCAGTGGGTTTGAGCGGTCCTTTGCTTCTACCTATAGGCGAAAGATTTGAGTCAAACTGAACATTATGACATGGAGTTGTGTACGCACTGCGTTTCCGCTTGGTTGATGATACCTTAGTTCGATAGAGTTCCTTGGGCTCAATGTCAAAGTCTTCACATGCTAGCAAGACATCTGAAGCGATTGCGCCTGCACGATTGGCAAGATTGGCGTATTCATGAGCGCGTTGAAATAGCTGTTGTACAACTGAATGGCAATCAATATACGAGCATTGGATTTGGGAGTGAATCTGGAACATACAAGTGGCGACTTCGATTTCAAGGCGCTGAAGGGCGGGTTGAACTGCCCTCTCGAACCCAGCGTTTTGAAGCTCGAACGTGACAAGTCTTTCTATTGCTTTTGAAGCGACCTCGGGTGTTACTGAGGCTTCAGGTGGATCTGGAGTTGTGTCGACTTGGGGTGGCTTCTGAGTTTGGGCTTGAGGTTGGTAGGGCGAAAAGAAGGCCATAGACGACGGGGCGGCAGGGTTTGCAGATGGATAGTGGTTTGGATAATGGCCACTATAAGTAGAACTGGTGTATGTGGGATCTGATTGATACATGCTCATGGCTGGGAGAAAGACCAAGTTGGGAAATGCGATGAGAGAGTTGGCGGTTATGTAAATTGATGTCGTCGGTCCGGTGGGTTAGATGGTCAAGAGTCGAGTCAACAATCATGCGCGCCCGCGCCCGGGTTACTTTAGGTTTATCTGATACCACACACTCTCTTTATCTTTTCAATGTCGCCTACAGCTGCAGAATATCTTGCAAGGCATGAAATCCCTGTCGCTCCAGTCAAGAACCGTGCGCCGAGGCCAACCATAACTGGGCCCGATGTCCCTGAGGCACCTTATCCTATAGCGCTTGTTGGCCCTGTTCAGAAGGGCTTTGGTCGTGGTGGAAAAGACTTGGGGTGCCCAACTGGTGCATTATTTCAGTTTTGTATCCGCATGGGATTTAGCTAATCTCTCCTCATCTCAGCAAATTTGCCAGATGAATCAATATCACCCATAACTTCCGTGGCTAAGACCGGGGTATACTATGGATATGCTCAAGTTATCCCTCCTCAAGAAAGTCGAAATAATTTCCAGCAAGAAGAACTCAAAGTGCTGCCGATGGTAATGAGTCTAGGATGGAATCCCTTTTACAAAAACAAAGTGTTGACTGCGGTATGTTGTTATTCTTGACATCGAAGCTAGAGATTGACATTTGATAGGAAATCCATATTATGCATAAATTCCAATGCGACTTCTATGGCCATGAAATGAGAGCGATCATATTGGGTTATATTAGGCCAGAGCTCGACTATATATCTCGAGGTGTGTCGCAGAGCAATTCCTGCAGAAGCATCGACTGATTTCGACTTCAGAGGCGCTGATTGAGGACATCGAAATCGACAAACAAGTTGCGCTAAATTGCCTTCAAAGGCCAGGGTATTCGCAATATGCCAGAGATGAACATTTTGACCTTCAAGACTTAGAAATGAAGGCCAGCATGTGAGGACGCGGGGATTAAGTGAATAAATTTTAGACGTGGAATAGTGTGATTTGGACGAGATATGTTGCATCCTCCAATGGTATTATAGATCATGAAGTCAACTTTATCTGTAGATGATGATATAGGGCGGTCTTAGCAACCGGACAAAAGAGAATTCAAATTTAAACTTACGATTACCCCCTCCTCATTTTCTTTGCTCTTGTTCCGCCAATCTTTATTGGAGTGCGGTCTGTGACACGACATACCAACTCCCTGATATATGCACCTTCTGTTGCTAGGAGAGCCGTCTTCATTGCTTCTCGCCCTTCGCCATATCCTTTGAATAAAACCTCCAGTTTAATGGCTTCCCGTGAAGTATTCCATTCTTGTATTTTTTTGAAGATAGACATGGCGCATTGGTAGCCGGCCTCGAAACTCGCGCGGTTCCCTTTCTTGAATTTTTTCTCTGTACTTCCGCCTGAGAACCATGCGATAGTAGAGCCATCAGGTTTTGTGAATGTGACGATGGTGTTATTGTTAGAAGAGTGACAATGAAGTTTGTATACAGGTATGTCAGCTCTGGCAGTGAGTCCTATAGGTGACGCCGTCTTTTTTGGAAAAGAGTTCGAGGGGGCGGTTGGGGGTCCTTCGTCCTGTGGGGCAGGTTCGGGAACGGCGAAGGGAGTTGGGCCTGGTGGAGCGTTTGTTTCGGGAAAAAAAGACAGAGCGTCTGGCGCTGGGGCTGTAGTTCGGGGATGGCTAGAAGAGGGAACGGTTGTAGAATATGAGGGATATAGGCGAGAAACAAGAGAGGGACATCTTCTCGTCGCTGTCGATAACGACGAACACGAAGCTCGAAGGGCAAACATGGTGCTCGACGCGAAACGACCAGTCAGTCCCCATTCCAAGTATAAACTGGTTCAAACTCCGATCGCCATGTCGGAAGTCGCCGGCAACAACGACTCTGGTGTCCTCGTCTCCTACATAGATTCACTCTCCACCCTCCCGCTCTTGTTACCGCGATGTCGGCAAGTATTCTTTCTCCCTCCGCGCGGGACCCCCAACTTACCGTGCTATAGTTCTCAACAACACTCTACAACACGTTCTTCAAACGAAACAGTACGCCTCCGTCTCCAGGATTGATCCTTTCGTGACCCATCTTCTTTTCTAGGCGTATTCGTTGGAACTGTTTTCGCCGGAGCTTTCGCCTTTGGAATTGGTTTTGACATCGGGGTCACAAAATTCTACGACTCATGGAATAAGGGGGTGAGTACTTCACTCGCACCCTTCAGTTTCCCGTTAACGTTTGCGCTGCAGAAACAATGGAAAGACATCCGCCACAAATATGTCACAGAGGATTGATTCGTCAAAATACATGTCCCTTGCTGCCCTAAATTCAATTTAGACCATTTTAGAACGATTTCGCATCCATGGATGGCCACCCAGCACATTCCTGCTACACTGCACTGTTGATTCCCCTCCTCGAGCTTCCTGCATGCGGTGACGAGCCATAAAAACGCCCTAAATGTATATTCTGGACAATACAATCTAATTTCGTTATCCTTGTCAGAAGATGATGTTCAACTTCTACCCTTCTACCCTCAAATTTTCTTCGACTCCTTCCCACTAATCCCACAGGTTAGCCACAAAACTTCGAGGTCCATCTCAACGTCAACACTTGTTTGCATGGGCAACTGGGTGAGGCCCCAACATGATGACCAGCCTCGAGAAACTCCCTTACTCTGGAATTCTTGCAGAACGCTCCCCGCTCTTCGTCTTCATCAATGTCTTTCACGCCATTATGGATATTACCACACCTGATCCAAAAGGTATGGTCCACAGTTAATTCATGATTGATATATTTTTTCAGCAGATTTTGATACCCGTATTACGATCTTCAGTTCGTTAAGAAATGGCAATGAGCATAAATGCCAAATGCTTGAATTCTCCACTTCCACAACAACAACAAAAGTTGACTGCGTAGAAAATAAGCCAATGGATTTATGCTGACTTCATCAAGTCGATGAATTTCTTTCATAACCCGTTCGTGTAAAAAAGAGAATTCGTGATAATTTATGTCAATCGTCAATTTGTCAAATTCGTGAATCGTCGACAAGAGAATGCGTGACAACGGGAACCGTGACAGAGTGTGATTTCTTCCCTGAATCGTCATCACGCGCCTTGGTATTAAACTCACGAATTCCTCCCAAAGAGTGTCCATAAAATGTCGAGAGGAAGGTCCATATCACCCCGCGCCAACACCAAAGATGTAGATATGGAGGTAGACTCCCAGTTGCCTCAGGAAAAGTCGGACGCCAAGGTCGTAATAGTCACCAATTTAACGCGGAACGTTGTCGAATCCCACCTCAAAGTCGTATTTGGATTCTATGGTGAAATCACCAAGGTCGATCTCCCAATGTTTGGAAGATGTGTGTATTTATTTTCCCTTGTACCTTAAGTATCTCTTTTAACTATTCTTCAGCCGGCCAGAATCGAGGAAAGGCTGCATTAGAATTCGCGGACCCATCTTCCGCGCACAAGGCAGCCTCCCATATGGATGGTGGGCAGCTCGATGGCGCGGTCCTCAAAGTCGAATTGTCTGATCTTCCTATACGGTCTGCATCTCGATCACCCGTTCGTCAACCACCTCGAGGCCCAAGGAACGGTCGTGATAGACACAGGAGCATAACACCCTCTCGCTCCCGTTCTCGTTCCCGCTCTCGCTCTCGTTCGCGAACTCCACCACCACCAAGTTACAGGCGTAGGAACTCGCGCGACAGGAACCGCGATTCCTTCCGTGGTAGACCATACGGTCGCCGAGGACCTCCTCCCCGTGATGTGTACCGTCCAAACCGCTCGCGCACTCGTTCACGGTCTCCAATACGCCGTGGACCTTCCGACCGACCACCCCCACCTCGAAGGCGCTCGCCAAGTTACACCCGAGGAGGTTACGGTCGTCGCCGATCGAGGAGCTACTCCGTTCGTTCAAGTCGCTCTCGCACCAGGTCTCTTACACCACGCTCACGCTCCCGTTCCCGTTCGCGCTCTCGTTCGCGCTCTATGTCCTATTCGAGTGATTCACGATCGCGTTATACTCGCAGTCGTAGTCGTACAAGGTCACTCAGCAAAGGCCCGAGGAGGAGCAGGAGCAGGAGCAGGGATGACATCAGGGACAGCAGGTCCCGATCTCCAGCCCCATAAATTACCAAAAGTAACAGAAGCACTTGGCTGTATCATTTCATT
>JAIFHD010011053.1:0-18093 GCA_019721455.1 Psilocybe mexicana | reverse complement strand
TACTCTGCTACAACGAATCCCAAGTTCGCTGCCAGAAGCTTCGAGGTCCTTTCGCTGCCTCTTCTTCAACAAATTTCTTCTCCTCTTCGTCGATCACACGAAGACCTGTTACGAGGTCAACACTCTTGGGTGCAATCATTTTCGTCTTGTACACAAGTTTGTAGCCAACAAGCAGGATCAAGAACACTGGGATCCCAATGTAGCTCCTAAAAAAAAACCAATTAAGCAAATTGATGTGTGGGGATGCATTAAGGGCTATTAGACGTACGTGACGAAGTTGGCTTTGTTCCATGGCAAAAATGTATCAAAACCTTTGAAAATGGTGATGAGGAGCGTTGAGCCAAAGGCAAACCAACTTCCCCAAGGTTGGAATGGGGCCTTGTATGGGAGGTCATCTCGGGACATTCCATGGGCTTTCAATGCTTTCATGAACGAGCTGGAAGGCATGAGATTTATTCCTCGGACACTGTCTTGTTTAACAAAATTAAAAACTTACATATGCGAAAAGCAGATGCACATCCAAGTTATTGCTCCGAACGTGGAAACAAGGTTCACAAACCATCCGAATACTAGAAATCGCGCGTTAGTGGATCCTATCCAATCGAAATAACTATTATGTTACCTAGGGCACCCGAAGCTTTGACGTTGAGGAAAACCAACGCACAGAAGGCTGTGCACAGAAGCAGGGCAGGAAGCGGAACACCCTTTTTGGTGACCTTTTTGAAGATAGCAGGTGCCTTTCCCTCAACAGCGAGACCATATAGTGTGCGAGATCCGATGTACAAATCCGAGTTGGCTGCACTCATCACGAAAACCAGGATAGCCGCATTGATAACATGATTCAATACTTTGATGCCAACCTACATGTTGCAATAATTGAGTCCATTGCGCTTCAAGGATAAAAGGTGAGCTTACAAGTGTGGTAGCAACAACAAAGGGACTGGCAGCTGCACCAGTTTTCGATTTGGTGGCAACGAATAGAGAGTTGTTTGTACTCGGAACTATCAAACCAATCACAAAAACGCCACCGATATAGAAAACCAAGATTCGCCAGAATGTCCTCCGGATTGCAATTGGAATATTTTTGCGTGGATTTTGAGCCTCTCCAACGGTGACCTATACGTTGGTTGTTTGAGTAACGTAAAGAGAAAAAGGGTTATGAGCCTACACCAATCAATTCCGTTCCGATGTAGGCGAACAATGCATTGGTGAGAGTCGCCCAGAATCCCAAAAAGATTGACAACTTCTCGTTATGGACAGCACTTTGAAGATAGTGACCCATAGGACCATCAGGTGCGCGCCAATAACGGAATCCAATACGGTCATGATGTGGGTTACCGCCTGTGTCGTTCCGAGTAAGACAAGGTGTATATACCCTGAGATGAATATTCACACACCAAGGTCGATGATAATACCCATAAGGAGGAGCCCAATCAACGCTATGACTATGTCGTCGTGTGACTAAAATGTCTTTGAATATGTAGAATTAAATCCTGACTCACTCTTCAAGCTGGAAAACCAGAATTCCAATTCTCCGAAGACACGGACTCCCAGTAAATTGATAATGAAGACTTGCAAACATGGTCAGGGTCCAGAGAGAATATGATGATATGCAACGTAACCTACTGAAAGCAATGAATATCACTGGAATAAGTGTCAGAAGTGGGTCCATACTCCATTCATTGATGAAACTTACCCATCCAAATGGCGATATGTACAGATCGTGTCCAATATTGCACAACCACACCGGCAGCATTGATGTTGTTCGGTGTGACAATAAGCTAAGATAAAGAGCCAATGAGCACAAAAAATTTCCAGAAACTAGTGTCTATCCTTACATATTTCAGCAGATAATTGTAACCCAATGCAAAGCCGAGGGCGGGATCCACGAAACGCGTTGCGTAGCCAGCGAACCCTTTCTTGTGAGGCAAGAACGCGGCCATCTCACCGAGGGCAACCATGACCAAATAGCAGACAAATCCGACGTAGGAGTAGCCCAAAAAAAGACCTATCGCAATCCCAATGATCAGTGATGCCATAGACGATGCTTCTGCATTGTTTGTGACTTACCCAGTGGCCCACCGCGTCGTAGAGCTGTGCCAGAGCCAATGATAAGCCCAGTCCCTACGGCGCCACCTAGCTGATAGTTTCATGGGTCGTCAGGGAAAGGAAGTAGCATAAAAGGACAAAACACTGACCGCAATCATAGAAATTTGGCGAGCCTTCAAGCCTCTATGAAGACTGTCTGCTTGAGTGGGCTCAAGGAATTCATCGTTCTCGGACGAGAGGTTAACAGATTTGGCAGAAGTATCCTGGTCGACTTGCTTTTCATCAAATCCCATTGTGTATATACACAGGTCGTGAAGGTGCACAGAAGAGGACAGGTTCAGGAGGGAACGATGAAGTCGGCATACATCTTCAAGAACCCCACCATATATAAAGAAGCGTTAGCCACGGGTCCATTAACTCTAATGCGTGTACCGAACAGACTTTGGCGTGCCCATCCGTAAACATTGGATCAACGGCTGCATGTCGACATGGTCCAAATGCCTATTGAACAACAAAGATAGCTGAAAGGGTTTAAGCATAGCCGCATATCCTGTGGGGTAGGGATACCGTAGGATAATGCCTCTGCACTTGCTGCTGCGTGAAGACCCTAAGCAGCCCTAAGCGGCGAGATGCAAGCGAAATGGACCATTTTTTCAGTCGTATGTGTACCATGTGAACGCCGAATGACAAGTCAAACGTCAAATAAAAGATAGTACCAGTCGGGGCGGTGATAAGATGAACAGGAGAAAGATCCTCTTCTCAGGATGACCAGGACTGGTGGCACCACGGAAACCGCATGAGCAGCGATATGTGCATTTGTTCACCCATAAAAGGAAATCTATCAAAAAAGCCAAGCCAAAGCGACCACACTGAGAAAGCTCAATCTTGCTCGATCGACTTGCCATCGACAACGAAACTTCGGTTAAGCCAACAAAACAGTACATACACAGCACAGGTTCAAAGTCTATCTCCGGTTAATACAGTATATGTACACGATAAGAATCACCATAAAACCAACTAGATAACAGACGATCGAGGGTACGATAGCAAAGTTAGATGTTACTCTTCAGAAGAAACAATCAAAAAGATGTTCAATTGAGTTGGGAAAAAGAAGTCAAACGAAAATCTATACACGGAATGAGCCAGCGGGTCTAGGAACGAGGGAAGCTTGTCGCCGATGTCCAGGTGGTGGGAGGATGTTACTGTTTACGTGCCCAGGCTTCGATGAGTTGTTTCGCCGCTTTCACCAGTTTCTCCTCTCCTTCAACATCTGTTGAATCTTCGGCCACTTGAATAACAACAGGGAGAACGGTCTCCCGTATCTTTTCCAGAGCAGGCTCTGGTGCATACCGTTGAAGTTGAAGGAAGAATGTGCAAGTGTTAACCCTGACTTCAATCGGGAAGTTGACTGGATTTTCGACATTGCGCAAGACAAAGACCAGCATATCCAGTGCATGCCTAGGCACCGGTAGGCCGTCGTTCTCGGATGGATGAAGGAACCGAGGAGGTTCTGTTCTGACTGTCGGGGACAGTAATTGTTCATCATCAGATGGTGGTGCACCATTGACGCGTACTGTCAATGCATCCGATACCAAAGGCCCTGTAAGAACAGATTAAACCAGGATATTGAGCTGTAATTATAGGGGGAAAACGTACCACCTAATTTGTGGGTACAAAGCAAGCTGATAGCAACCAATCCTTCGTTCACCAGAATGGGGTATTTGTTACTCCGTCCAATCAGAGCGGTCAGAGTAGTGACAAACTCTGGTGTTAATACAGCTGCGATACATCTCTCTCTTTTCTTCTGTCTTTCCTCCGTACCAACATCCGCTCGATCAGTAAACCACAAGGATTTGACCACGTTGACCAACACACGAGAACCCTCGCTTTTGATCGACAACGAATCAGAACGTTTGATCAAAGCCAAAATCTGAGCAAGTCCACTTTGCTGAGCGGGGTCGTTCTGAAGGACGAAAGCAAAAGTATGGTCCACTAATAGAAATGGAAAAAGACTCAGTAACAAGGGCATTCTGAAAAATAAATACGTACAACTCGCGTTGCACATGTGCCTAGCGACACCAATAGCGTTTAATTGTATCACATCTGCCATGGCGTCGCTCTTTTCATCCCAAATACCGCTCGTGGAAATGCGATTAATGATCCCAACTTCTGCCAACGACGACGGAATGACTGAGGATTGTTTGGAATATTGTGACAAATGCTTGAGCAGGCCCAGTATACCATGTTTCAATTTGATGTCTGTAGTGGGGGAGAAAAAGCGGGGAGAAGAAAGAACAGGGCCAAGGGAGTAGGGGGATGATAAGAGAGCTGCAGCGTAGGACGCTGGATGACAGAGATGGTCAGTGAAGGGATCAAAGTAGGCTCTAGAGCTTTGTGTACCTTTTCTGATGATGTTTCCCAGAGATAGACTGGCACAGATAGCCATGTCATCCCTGTCATGAAAGTTGGTTGCCTCCTTTGCATCCAAGCTCTCAAGATATCCTTTCACCCATTGGACAAGCTTTTCAATGAGCGCGCCTCCAGGGTGTTCTGCATCGTCGTTTTTCCAGAGTATTTCCTCGTTCTTCTCCTCTGCGAAGACCTCAACCACTGCCTTGATCAATGCGGCTTTGCAAATATCGAAGGCCTTTTCCTTGCTCTTTCTATCAACATCATCGAAGATTGGATTCTTCCACTCGTCGGGATAACATCCATATTCAATGAAATCTAGAATGGCATCCAGGCACGGCTTCGGTTTATCAGGAGCGGGATAGCATGTTGCCCGAGCCAATTCCTGCCGGACATCCTCGACATCCAGTGAGAGCGACTCGATAATGGTACAAGACTCTTCCAAGAAATCAAAATCAGCTTGTACCAGTAAGTCAAATAGATCTGGATCAGTATCTGCCAAATGTGTGGAGCCGGGAGAAGCAGCTGAACAGAATTTGAGCAACGGCGCAGTTATCCACGGTAAAATATCAGAGTTGAGTATCTGCAAAGCTACACAGCCCAGTTCTTGAGTCATCATGGTACCATGGTTTGCGGACAATGACTCACTTTCATCTTGAACGTCTTTCAAAGCTGATATCGTCCGCCAGGCCCAATTAGATATTCCGCAGCGCAGGTTCCACTCCTCGACAAAGTTATCCCCTATAGGATCAGACTGGTGCAAAGTCCACGACGTGGGAGGGTATATAGAGGACGATAACTTGATGATTGTCAAGGCAGCTTCCATTGATATCAAACGGAATTTCACTTGGTCTGTGTCACGATAAGATCAACAAAATGATATAGAGACAATGTTGATCGTCATACCATATCCGATGCTTGCATTTAGCAGAACACCAATGGATGTTCTTATAATCTTGAGATGTGGGATTGAAACTCGAAAAGGGATCGAATCAGGCGGAAGGGGGATCGTCTCAGCATATCCTTCTAGGAGGTTCATAACAGCTTGAGGAAAGCCGGCCTCAAGGAGGGCGGCACGGTTGTCATCTTGGGAACTATGGCTTCAATTAAGCATGCAAGAGAGATTCCACGAGCGCTCACCATGATCCATACAAAGATTCGCGCCTACGCGTAGAATTTCAAGTACTTGTGATGCTCTTTCGTCTCCGGGTATATGTGAGCCATGCAGTCCCGACGAAAGTAAAGTTGTTAAAGTTTGTGGAAGTTCGGTTTTTCCAAGGCTAGTATGATGGTCCACTTTATGGGATTTGTCAAAAACTCGGTTGAGAACTCGAGCAGGCAGGACAACTCACCTGGCCCATTCCTGACGCGTAGATGGTTAGCTAGTTCTTGACAGATCGACTGAACTTTGAGCCATGATTGCTCGTCGTCTTCAGATCGAATTGACGCCGTCAGATGTTGAAGTTGACGCTCGAGGGGAATAAGATCGATCGACGCCTCAGAAGCCATGGCTTAGACAATTTGTTTTCGTGACTGGTATCAATGAGAGGAGGATGTGACTGACTAGACCGAAAAGCAAGAGGAAAGGAGGATATTCCGAAAGCCCGACTCAATTGTAAGAAGACAAGTCAGTTTAGTGTTATTTGAGTGTTATTGACACAATAGGGTTATCGGTGGCTGTGTCAGCTGAGAAGAACAACAAGTACACACGATAAGATAAGATTCAGGATCATTGGTTTTGAATCCAACTCCACAAACTACGCACAGAACTTTCAACTACACAACATGGCTGGACCTAAAAGGAACAAGCAGAAAAAGCGCGCTGCCACTCCCCCACCACCTATCATGAATGAAGAGGATACTGAGCTTATGGAAGACCTTCTTGCCCAACTTGACTCCAAAGACGAGGCTGTCCAAATTGAATCAGCCAATGTACTCAACGAAATGGATCTGAACACCCAGGCAAACACGATAGAAAGAAACTCACGACAGGATGCCAAGTCCCGGTTCAAAGCCAGACAAGTACGAGTCATCTATCATAGCCGAGTATGAGTTCCCAATTCTGAGCATAATCCAGGCTAGGAAGGCAGCGGCCCTTGCTCAATCGTACGCTCCTGACGACCCAGCTGTGCAAGCACGTCTCGAAAAGGAGGCAAAAGACGAGGAAGAGTCCATTCGGAAAACATGTCAACAGCTAGGGTTAGATATACATGAGGTGGCTGTTTTCCCCTTTTCCATGTATACCAGTTATCTGACATGGTTTTTAAGATCAATCCCGATGGACACTGCCTCTTTTCTGCAGTAGCAGATCAACTTGCTCTCCTCGGAGTCATATCTCCCGCAGAAGCCAGCTATGCCAATATCAGGACTATCGCTGCCAATTATATCTACACCCATCCTGATGATTTTCTTCCCTTTCTCCCCTCAGACGGAGGTGAAGACACTGCAGGTGCTCTTGACGCTGGCATGATGACTCAAGAACAATTTGACACGTATTGTATCTCAATGCGAGACACAGCTATTTGGGGAGGTGAACCCGAAATTGTTGCTCTTAGTCGTGCATTTAATACACCCATTCACGTCGTTCAGGGTGGGCAACCACCCATAGTCGTGCACGATCCAGCCGGAGAGCAGAAAGCAGACCACTTGACCGATCCACAAGTCGTCAGGATCAGTTATCATCGGAAACTTTACGGCCTCGGAGAGGTAAATTCCTCAGATTTCCCTTCCTTCCTCCATGCTAACACTATTTGTCCCTCAAGCATTACAATTCACTGAGGAAGAAAAAGCTTGTCTGATCAGCGAGGAGTTGACTGACATATACCATGATTTTATATTCCAGAATACAGTATCGTCCACTAAAATAAAAGATCATCATCGTCATTCCTTCCCCCTTGGCCATTGGCACCCATCGGTCTTGGTTCATCGGCAATGTAGTTTCCAAATGCGCCATCCAGATTGGAGTATGGATCTCTGTCCGTTCTGCCCGCCGTGTTAACAGCATCCTCCTGATCAGATGCTAAATCTTCTCCATCTTCATCATCCACATCAGGAAGAGATGTTTTTGGTACAGGAGGTGGAGTGGCATCTTCAGCGCCTCCTTCAGCCTCAGATGGTTCAGCGTCCGGTTTGGTGAGATGCGATTCGTTCGGACCGGGTCCGGGAACTTTTATGAATGACGGGGGTAGCTGTGCGGTAGCTAGTGGGATGAGAACAGCGCGCGAATGAGTATTTAGCGCTGGTGTGTCCACAAGGGCTTTGCCGGTTGCATTTCGGATAAATGTCTATGGTGGAAAGCTAGTAAATAAAGAGAGAAAGCCGGATTACCGAGTGACGTTACCTCTGGGTTTTTGTGGTAGATGCTCGCTAATGTTCCGGTATGGAGGAGAAGTTGGTCGAGTGCCCCTCTATCCATTCTGTCGGAATCCGTTGTTATTGGAGGTTTCTCTGCCAGAACAATCTCTCCAGCAACAGCCGGATTGATAGCCAACATGCGCCAATACATAAAGCCGCGATCTCGCAGATCTGGATTGTCCACCTCTTCTGTGGCCCACTTGAGCACTTTATGAACCAATTCTTTTGCCTTTTCGGACGAAGATTTATAGATGAAAAGTTTTACTGAGGCCGTAAGAAGTGCAAGTTGCACCTATGGAATTAAATCAGAATAATTGTAACATTTTGATGATGCCAGTCTTACCTCAACACTCTCTTCAAGGAAAGTGTACACCAGGTCATCAAGAAGTTCCTCTGCGTTTTCTATCCGATTCGCAAACTGTCCGATGATCCATACCATGGCTGCCTTAGATTCAGGTTCGTCCAAAGAGTCGAGGTTCTCGCATAGTGTTGGGATGATCCCTTCATATTTTCCAGGATATCTTCTGAAGACATCCTTGATGACGATGACCGCCTCCTGTACAACGTACGCGACTTTGTTTTCGACGAGGTCCAATAGCGATTTGATGCAGTTATCTGCTGCTGCTTCGACCTTGATGGCCAAGCGGCCAATTGAACGGACCGCCTTCCTAACAAAGTCGACATCGACTTCAGAGGCATACCTGGTACGAAGATGACCATTAGTTTACATGTAGGGGAAGAGAGAGGACGGATAGTTACTCCTGAAGTTCTGCCAGCACTTCATTCGCATTTTCAGCACGGGCTAAACGATACATGATCTCCAGTTTCGCGAGCTTCACGTATATTGGGTCGTTGTACTTGCAGAAGAACACTCTGACATCATTCTTCAAAACCGCTGGTCTTCGCTGAATTATCAAAAGGATATTCCTCAGGGCAACATATTGAACTTCAGGTCCAGAGGATAGTAGGGTCACTGCGATGGGATAAGCATTTTGAAAGTCCAATTTGAGGCAAAGTTAAAACCTAACGGTGGGCCCATCTTTTTACAGCAGTAATCCATCAGTCGCCGATTCTCCATGTAATTCATCAGGTAAAGGAGGACTTTGATTGTAGTCAAAACAACTGCTGAATTTGCATGCTGAAGTTGAACAATGATTCGCTCAGCCATGTTCTCTGCATCGGCATGTCGTACCGGGACGTAACGTAGGAGGGAGTCGAGGATGTATATCTGTCCCCACCTATCCAAATGTTGAGGGAAAACGAATGAATTAAGATGAACAGGAAGACGCACTCCGAGCTTTCTCCAAGAGCAGCCAGTAGCTTGTTTGCTGTTGTAAGATTCAGCTTGAATATAACCCCATCTTGTCGATCACCTATTTCTGACAAGGCTGCTACAGCATTCGCGACCACAGTGGCATTGCTATCCAGCATTAGGTCCCGTAGCATTTCAATAAATCCTCCCTTTTCCGCGCGTCGAGGATCCGCACTGTACAGTTTTGCCACACAGATGGCTGCTGTCTTGCGAACATATGCATCTCGGTCCTTCAAACAATGCCTCAGATTCTCGCTGAGAGCATCCGTCACAACGGGAATCGGTATATATGACATCGTCCTGATGGCGAGGGCACGGATGAGGGGATTTCTGTCACCACAATCCTATAGAACATACATTTCGAAGGCGGATCATAGCTAGCAAGGAATAAGAGACTTGCCTGAAGAAAGTTTGGGATAACCATATGTATCTGGTCGGGTTTGGATCTTCCATAGCTGACCAGGAAGAGATAGACCACTTTTCAAATATTCAGATAATACATTCTTGTATAGATCGAAATATACTCACTTTTCTTGATCTCCAGTAGCGGTGTTCCCAAACATTGAACGACATCGGTGAATAAAGGGGACACTTGAGATGTTCACTGAGCCCATAGTCCACGGACGGAATCAATGCTACCAACTGTCATTTCCCATAGTTATGTTCGCGACGATCTTCTTTAAGACAGTCTTTCTCTTGACAAACTTCTTGTCCTTGGTCTCGGCTGCTTGTAGATCTGCACGAAATTCCTGGTTGTGGACGATTAGTTGGCAATCGTCGTTGGCTCAACGTGGATCGCACCTCAATCTTCCCCCGTTGGAAGAATTTTGCATCCTGTCCCGGTTGAGCCATTGCTGCAGGGGGCTGCAGGAGTTAGGGTAGCACGGCCAGAAGAACACGAATTGTCTATCTGTATGTATGTACTTCCAGATAAAGTGGACGTTCACTAATACTTGGCGTCCTGCGCGTTCGTGCCGAGTCTCAATCCGGTCTCGATTACAAATTCCACCGTGCGTGACTTTACCTTGAACCACTACACTTCAGCGAGTTCAAACTTGCCCTCATTCAACCTTTATTGTGACTTTTATTGTCAATTGCATGCCATCTGAGCAAGTACCTCGAGCGGATATACACGCTTCACGACATGGCTCCGTCGACAATGAGCTCAAGGCACTCAAGCTTCATACGCGCCGTCTGCAATCTGTGTTAACAACGCAAGCAACTGAGCTGCAGATTCTGCAGAGGCTGTATTACAAGAACAAAAATCAACACCGTGGAGCACTCTTTTGGCGCAATGTTGTTGAGATTAAGAGATTTCTCGAGAGAGTGGAACATCTGAATCTCATTGACATGATAAATGGTCTTCGCTCCATGTTCTATGAGTCGCAAAAGTAAAGTCAAAAAGACTCGCAAGGAATGCTCTCCGGACACTGATAGTAGTCAACAGCGTAAACTCCTCAAAAGGACCATGGACCCATTTCCCAAGCTCCCAATATCTGCTAAGGTGTTCTGAGGAGTGTGAAAAGGCGATAAAATTACTGGAAAAGGTGGTCTAATCCTTCTAATCCTCAAGTCAGTTCTAACGGTATTGCTTTCAGATGGGAGAGCGATGTCTAACTGCATATCGGTCAGGATTTTTGTCCGGGTTGACCTAGCTATACAAGACCTGAATGACTTGCAGCTCGTTCCACCGTTCAATGCAAACCGCCGCATTTCTACAATTACTCCTGATGTTCGTTGCAATTGCTTCAAGAGCAAGAACGCTGGCAGTCGAACTCGGAGACATCCTACAAAATGTCAAATCGACCATCACCAGACTCAATTCTGTATATGTAATGTCCATTCACCCATTCGCGACTAATATTGGCCTCACCAACATGAGTCTAGACCAAGTCGATTGTCCATCAAGAAGAAAAGATTTACCCTCCAACTGATACCTCGATCCCCGACGAACTGCGCATGGAATCAGTTTCGATGCAACCTTTTTCTATTTCAGCTGAGAGCGACATTGTTTCCACCCAACAACAAGGTCCCCAACACATTCGAAATTCACTTTCTGTATCATCGAAACCCGAGAGTACATCCCGTGAGTATCCTCATCACCATGGATTTGAGCTATAAATAAACGAAAATCTTTTCAGAGACTGTAATTCTGGAAAAGACGATCATACAGAAAACCCGAAAAGATGCTGCGCAATCTGCAGAACCAGTGACTCTTCCCAAGAAGAAGAAACGGAAAACCCCCAGAAACGAAATCGACGATATTTTCGGTTTTTAGGATATCTGACAGGGACGAATCTGGGCGCCTATGAAGTACTTACAGAGTTTCGATTTTCATTACGAAACGGAGAGGTTAATCTCATAGCCCTGTATCGCTTTATTTCTAATGGTATTAAGATGCCTATGGCTCCTCAAGGCAATTTTTGAGATAAATGGATGTCAAACCACGGTTGCATTTAAGAACTAACGCAACTCGATCGTGACAAAGAGAAGGGAGTTGAAAAAGGTGGTACTTTCCTCATGGCCGTCGAGGGAACTACGTCGAGGGAACTACTACTAGAGTAATTGTAAAAAAGAATATAAAAAGAAGAGGCCCAAGTAGCGGTAGGTAAATAATTCAAAAAATGTCCGACAAAAACACGAAAACGGTATATAAAAATAATCTAGAAAGGTCCATCATTGGTATCTACATCACACATTACAACATCATGAAGGAGGCGAAAGCAGCAATGACACCGACGGCAACCTTGGAAGGAGACATCGACAGGGCACCGCTCTTCACGTTTTGGTTGGCAGCTGCTGACGAGGAGGCGGAAGCGCTTGAGGCAGCGGCAGTGGAGGCGGGGTCGCTGGCGACGGAGCTCGACGCGGGGGTGGCACTGTTGAGAGCGGCGCTAAGGTCCTGAGGGATCATCAAGGGAGTGGTTCCGGAGGCGCTGAGGTCGATAGAGCCATCCTTCTGGAGAACCTCGGGGTTGCTAGCGAGGAAGGTCTTGGTGTACATAACGTTCTCAGCGATGTACTGGTGCGACCATTCGGGAAGAGAGGCCATATCAATGCTGTTACCCCAGTTGGAAACCATGGAGTTCCCTCCGACCTGAGTGTTGGTGTAAGAAGCCATGGCAGCCATGTCAGAGCTACCAGCGGCAAGAGATGGCATCATGTTCATAACGGATGTCGAGGCGGTGAGTGCGTTGGGAGGGTTGATGATACCGAACATTCCCTTTTGGCAATGGTTGGGGACACCGCAGTAAAAGAAGGTTGGGTTGGTATCGTTCACGACTTGCGTGACTGGAAGACACCCGTCAATTACCAGCAATCGATTGAAAGGCAAAATAGAAACTTACAGACGAAGTCCTTCAGTTGGACACCAGAAGTGAATGGGCTGTCAGAGGTGTGGTTGCAAGGTGTAAGCTCTGAAGACTTGGTGACGGTGTGGTTGTTGGCTCCCCACATGAACTTGATGGTGTCGCCGACGGAGGCATTGGTGGCGAAAGGAACGTAGCGGAGGACACCCTGGCTGGGCGCAACAATGATGGTGTGGGTGACACCAGAACCGGAAGAGCCACCACTGTTGGTGCTGGTAGCAGTTGGGGTGTAGGGTGATGGGAGACCACCGTAGTTGGCAACACATTCTGGAAATGTTGCGGTCAATATTCATCATTGATATGTCAAGAACAAGTAGCATACGTTGGACGCAGTCGTTATAGCCCTGGTTACCCCAGTTAGAGGAACCCGAGCCATAGGAGGGTGAAGAGGATCCACTGGAGCTTCCCCAGCTGGAGCCACTTCCGCTGCTTGAGCCGTAGCTTCCACTGCTGCTTGAGCCAGACCAGCTTGAGCTGCCGCTGGAACCATAGCTGGAGCTCGAAGAACCCCAGTTGGAACCACTGGAACCATAGTTGGAACCGGAGCTGGAGCTGGAGCTCATCATGGTGGAAGAGGAAACAGCTGTAGCTCTAGGGGGCAGAGTCAGCGACAAGTGAAGGTACATAATATAACTGCTACGTACTGAGGGGAGGAGGTATCGGTAATAGGGGTACCGTTGGGGGCCGAGACAGCAGGCTCATTGATAGCGCTATCGGGGCGAGGCAAACCAGCAGCAAAGCCAGAGAGGAGGGCAGCAGCACCAAGAAGAGGAGTAATGAAAACCATTATAGAATAAGATAAAGACCGTGGATTGTGTTGTCGAAAATTTGGGAAATTTGAATAATAAACCTTCCTGAGGGAGTGCTACTTTGAATCTCTATCAAAGAGGAAGATCTAGAGGAATGCGAGGTTAACGAGACCGAGGAGGAAAAGGATTAAGCTTTTAGAACTTGCCTCGAAGAACGAAGGATTGACAGGTCGAGTCAACGACGAAAAAAGAGAAGAAAAAGAACGAAGAAAGAGACGAAAGAGAACGGCCAAAGGAAAGGGTGAGGAACCGGACTTAGAGGGAGGGCAAAGTATTTATTCATTTCGCAGGCAGTGCGAAAAGCCCCATGGTAACAGAGATCATGAGGGGGATTGGTGCAAACTTCTCTCGAGCATCTGGCAATTGGTGATGTCCCGAATCAGTGGATCTCGGTCCAATCAAAGTTGGACTTAATCTGGTTCGGCTGTGTCATCTATGGTGATCAACAGAACATTGGAGGAGTCCATCCACGACATTCAGTACGCTGGAGCGCCATTCCGTACACCCTCGTCGTATGCTTCAGCTTGACTTGACCGTGCTGACAGTGATCATAGGCTGGTGGCAACCCTGTCTTGATGGGCAGTTCGGAGTGCGTTCGTTGCCATTCTCGTCGTCACTTTTATTTTTGGGTCGATAACAAACATACCGTATTTCTGCCGACCAATCCTGTCTCTGGCATCTTCGGCATCGATATTTTTAGATGATCTTCTCCACACTCCAAGGCCTCCGTTTTCTTGCCAAATTACCCTTGGAACATCGCAAAAACAGACGAATGTTTATTCTTGCATACGGAACGTGGCTTGCCCAACATACCGTCAGATCACATCATGCGAAATAATAAATTATCATAGACTGATTCCATCGTAATACATAGACTCCTCTTATCTTATTTAACGACGAGAAATACCCGGCTCTATTGTTATGGAACAAGACCACACTTCCATCTAGAATACCGTGCCTTCAGAAATCATTATGGGCGTTTCGGCGAAGTTCCCTCAACTGCTTCAAACGATCAGACCCAGAAAGTTTGGCTTGGGCGACGAGAGGCTTGGTCTGCTCGGTGCCCTGGCCATCCTGTTTCTGTCGAGGTCGCTCGCCCAATAATACGGTACTGTCTCCATAGGCAGGTCGGTTACGCCTTTGAGCTGGTTGGGAGGACACGCTCTGCCCTTGGCCGCCGTCTCCATGTGAATCTGACTTATCGGAGGAACGCAGAAGCCCTCCTTGTCCCCTTTCTCTCTCACTGAACAACCAGTCGGGGAGTTCAGCTGGTGTGCGTGCCTTAGAAAGGTGATAGGCTCTCATGACACGAGTCAAATGGGATTCATCCTCTGTAATTAAAGGTCGGTGCTTGAGTTGAAAAATTGATACAGTAAGAGGGATTCCACACACCCAAGTCCTTGTCGTCAGCATTGGCGTTTAAGCCAGCCGCCCATACCTTGCCAACTTCCTGAGTAAGTACGGTGGCAGCTTCTGTCACCCGACCCCATACAAAATTAGGATCAATGTAAGTGCTGGAACACGCTTTTAACAAAGTCTCATTTGAAAGATGAGAAACTAAAAACTTACTTCGTTGCTTGAGACGTCTTGGAAGGACCTTCGTTCATTTGGTCATCGTATTTCGTGTCTCTGTCACTTTGCAAAGTCGTGCGGGAAGAATTCTGGGTAGACCTTCCCCTAGACCAGTCAGAGGAACCACTAGAGGACGAAGTGGAGACAGACTCTTGAGAGCGGTGGGAACCTCTCACTTCACTGGGGTATCTGCGGTGGGGTGTTCCATGCAATCGTTCATGCGTCTCTGGCGCTTGTCTGGGGTGGGCTGAAGTGGCACGGGGACGGGGATTTGACGGTATAGCGCTGGGGCGTGATGGGCGAGGCGCCTCAAGCTGGCGACTCGGAGTAGATCTCCCTCCCACAATAGAACGAGGGTTGGCGGGAAGGCCATGAGCGACACGGACAGACATGATGCAGGAATAAGGATACAGATAATCAGCTTGAACCAGAGCTGTGGGGGCGACCAGTATCCCGCTGGTCAATGAAAAGTGCGCTGCACGACAGAAAGGAACGAAAGAAAGAGTCAAACGATGAAATTGACGTTGAGACAGAGTAATAAGAGAGATCGCAACGCGAGTGAAACGCAGTTCATAATTGGCAGGTACTGTCGTTTAGATAATGCAATGTAGGTGACCTGGTCAACACAGAGTTTGATTCGGTGATTGTAGCCCTGACAATTGCATCATTCTGACGACGTCGACACTTTTCGAGGAACATCCTTTTCCCACCTCTCTCATGCAAAAAGTGGTTTGGTCTCAATTTTCCTCAAAGTTCTTCACCATGTTGACCTCCACTTTAGCCAGACATGTCCGCCAGAAGGCACTGAACACTAGATCAGCGGCGACAGTCTCAAACCCTCACAAGTTCAAGGTGCTCGTTGTCGGTGGAGGTATGAAATTACATCCGTTGTATCCCAACAACGACTGAAGCAATCTAATCTCTTCTCAGGCAGCGCAGGGCTATCTGTTGCCCAGCAAATCTATAACAGATTTGAAGCTGCTGGAAAATCTCTCGCGGATGGAGACATAGGCATCGTTGATGGGGCACAAGACCATTACTATCAGGTGAGTAGTCTAATCACACGTTTCGTTCTTTTACTTACTTGTACTTTTAGCCCGGATGGTACGCTTTTTCGAGAGATCCAGTATCTATCCCGCTAATGTTTAATCTAGGACACTTGTGGGAAGCGGACTTGCTCCAAAAACTGACTTTCAACGACCATTAGCCTCTTTAATTCCTAATCATATCGCCCACATTCCAGAAAACGTCGCATCCTTCTCCCCAAATTCTTCCTCAGTCACAACAACATCAGGAAGGGATATTTCCTATGATACTCTAGTTGTTGCGGCTGGTATTCAGACAAACTTTGGCGCCATTGCTGGGCTGCCTGCTGCCTTGGAAGATCCAAATTCAGGCGTATCGACGATTTACTCTTACAAAACCTGCGATAAAGTCTGGACCGACATCGAGAACCTAAAATCAGGAAATGCAGTTTTCACCCAGCCAGCCGGTATCATCAAATGTGCTGGTGGTAAGTGTCTTACCTAAACTTTCGCAATGTAAACCATGCTCCTAACCAGGGAAACCTAGCTCCTCAAAAAATAATGTGGATGGCCTGGGACCGGTTCCGAAAAACGGGACGAGAAGGCATCAAGGTTGACTTCTACACCGGAATGCCAACGATGTTTAGCGTGAAGAAGTACTCTGATGCGCTGAACGCTCTTCGAGAGGAGCGTGGCGTTGGTGGCCATTTCGGGCACAACCTAGTCTCTGTCGACGCAGCAAACCGAAAAGCCACCTTCAAAAAAGCGGACGACACAGAAGTCAAAGTTGATTATTCGTTGCTCCACGTAACGCCACCAATGGGACCCCTCGATTTGTTCAAAGGTTCCCCCATCGCTGACGCCGCTGGATGGATTCCGGTCGATAAAGGGACTCTTCAGCACGTCAAGCCTGAGTTCAGTAACGTCTTTGCTATCGGAGATTGCTCAAGTCTCCCCACGTCAAAGACGGCGGCGGCTATCACTGCTCAAGCACCCGTTTTGACCGAAAACCTTTTCTCTTTCATCGATACCGGAAAGGTCGCGATTGCTGAGTACGATGGATATACAAGCTGTCCAGTATGTCCATTTAAATTTTCCTTTCATCTACTTTCGGAGTGACTTTACCTGTCTTCTAGCTCCTTACTGGGTACGGAGAACTCATGCTCGCCGAGTTCAAATACGGACTTGAGCCGAAAGAATCGTTCAGCGACTTTTTCGATCAGAAGAAAAGTAACAGGTAAATTTCATTTAAGTGATTTGCCCCAGATCGCCTGCTGAGAGATTCCCTGTTCTTTTAGGTTCTTCTATCATTTGAAAAAGGTTTGAAAATAATGTGAATCTTCGTGTGGTCAAAGTGGCTCATTTTCTTTACTAGGATCTCTTCCCATATGCCTATTGGAACTACATGGTGACCGTCTTTCCTCTTTCTCTACGTCTCATTTAACTAATGTACCCATCTAGGTGAACGGACGATGGTTTGGTTCAAAGGCCTTCTCGCGGCCTGAATTTTAAAAGATGACCGGGATGTGACTATACCTGACGGATTATTATTCTTCTAACCACCGTTCTGCTCGGATCTCCCTCTCTTTTTGTATCTGTGGCAGGTTGACCACCTGAAGATTGGGATACTTCCTATGACTATGACCTGACTATGACGTGATGATACCAAAACAAAAACAAAAAATCAAAATCTTAGTCCTCATAAATATTCAGCGTGTATTTCTAGTAATTAGCTTTCACTAATTGGTGTGCTCAACTTCCAAACAGTAATGTACTCGCGATGTGCCACTTTCAATTGGTGCACTTTCGCCGGCCGCGCTGAGGCACGAGGCACGAGACTCGGACGCGACGCGTTCATTACGTAAGCTCAACCTTGTTTGCCACGTTGATGATGGCCGTTTATCACGTGACCTTGATCCATGATGCAAGGGCGGGAGGACCAAACTTGGCTTTGACTTCACCCACATCCAAGATAGTGGCCATTGACGAAATCACCCTCAACTCCGGTCTCTGTCCTCAAATTTAGCCATATCCTGGTCTTGTAGACATTACCCCCATGTCACGCCTGACATCAGCCCAGGTCATCAGCCTTGGGGAATACCTGGAACCCGATTTCGATCCAGCCGCCCTCACTGTATCTCAACTGCTCGGCGTTTTGGGATATCATAACATCCCCTATCCAACACCGTATACAA
>JAIFHD010011028.1:0-22417 GCA_019721455.1 Psilocybe mexicana | reverse complement strand
AGGGAGGTAGCAGGACGGTGGTGATTTCATTTAGTGTATCTGTCCTTGTAGTCCTCTTCTGTTGTAATATGTATCAACTTAATAAATGATAATATCTTTAATCACAACAAATTTGACCAGAGAGAATATTCTGCCATCTATTATTTTCCAGAACAAAGTTACTAGATCCAGCCCATGGGCTGTTTCTATCTCGTTACTAGATCTAGTACGCGAACTGTATTCGGACATAACTTGATAGTACTATTACGAGTTCTGGCAAAGTAGAATACATAGAATACATAGCTCTATCTATTCTATCTACGTGCGGTTTTCCTGATGGATCTAAAAATAGATCACCAACCCAACGAACAAAATGAGGCTGCTCCGAGTTCGTCATGAGTTTCCTGAATACTGACATCCTAATATCATATGATACAAGCAACCAGAATTGACTATGTCGTCGATCCATTTTCAACTATCCAAAAATTTCACTATTCCCGTGGCAGTGGTTCATCGATCTTAATCATAACTCGCCAGGCAGGCACACACGGCAGCTGAACACAAGTGCATTAGTCTTCGAGAACCCATGTCGCAGAATGATAAAGAACATACCCCCGAGGTCGGTCCTGTCGCTCTTCACTTGTGAAATCAAAACATTCCGGGCTGCATTCGCACCGATGATCTCCTTCAATGTGTCCTCCATATCTCGTCGGAAAGTTGCACTGCGAGTGAGCCTGTCCAGAATATCAGCTTCCAAACATTTTTCATGATGGCAATCTACTCACCTTCCATTAATGCCAACTTTTCCACCTCGGTCAACTCCGCCCCCAAGAGCTGCGCGACCCATTAAGATGAGGGTGGTGGCAAGTGCACAAGCGCTCAGCCGTGCTGTACGAAGCAAGACGGCTCTGCATATCTCTTTCACGAGATTGCAATCTTCGGGTGTGGTGCTATCTTCTGGAAGACCAAGTCTTTTCATGAGCAATTGCTTAACGGCATCAGTGGTCTTCGCAGCGTCGATTTCCAAGACCATTTCCAGAGTGACAAAGTCTTTGGTGTTGAGCTTCTCGCTGGAGACACGCTTGAAAAGGGGCCTGTTTCCAGCAGTGGGCACAGGCGGAATTCCGGTGTCGATGTAGTGCAAGAGAACAAGGCGGACGAGCTCGCCGACGGACGAAGCGGACACCATTTTTTCGAAAATCTGTTCACCTTGTCGTGCAGACTCGCGATCGATTCGGTAGTCAAATTGAGTTCGGTAAAGGTTCTGTCGGTGCGAAAAGCCCATTGACGCCCTATCCTTGAGAATCTTAAAGTTATGTGACGTACTGTGAGATTGTCGAATGAGCCCCATTCTGTGTTGAGCACCATTTGCCCACTTGTTTTGTTCAAAGATTTGACATTTGACATCGATTCGACGTAGGCGCCGTTCGTTCCTCTGTCAAAAATGGCGCCTGAGAGCCGTCAGGAACTTACTATTGCTGCAGCATGTCAGAGTGATTACTCACCTATATCGCAACCTTCTGTTTCGTACGCGTGGGCCAAAAGCGTCGCGGTTGTCTGTGAATGGTTAAATTCGATATTCCTTCGAGTGATATCAAATGGTGGCTCCTCACGTCATTAATGAGTGCATTGCATTTGACATGGAGCCCATTAACATCGTTCAATGCCTTTTGGAGGAGCTCGACGACATCATTTCCGACAGTTCCACCAGAGGAGACGCTTTCCGTGACTTCTTTCGTCCACCGTAACAGCTTTCCCGAGGCTAGGGAAGTCTTGCTGACCGGGAACGCGAACGTCATCCCCATATGTAAAGGGTTCGTTGCAGCTGACTCGAGATGCCAGTCATCGACAACAGCCTCTTTGACGCATTTCGCGATGTAATCTGAGGTGAAGTTACCAATCAGTCACATTTGGGATGAACAGACTCAGAGAAACCCACCAAAAAGATCTTTCGCTGGCCCACCAAGTCGCTTAGGTGAAAGTTCGAAGGTCTTTTTCTGGCTAGCCGAGGTGTCTGACGCTCCATCCAATTCGAAATAAGATACCGACCTAAGTATTAGTTGAGCGGCAGTCATTCAAGAAGTGTCCCGAACCAGCATCCTGAGAATAAAAGCTCACAGATTATTTCCCATACTGAGGGCTAGATATGATCCTTGCTCTGTTCCATCAGGAATCCGAGTGACATAAGTGGGTCTGGGTCGAACGTGTCATATTAGTTTGTGATGTTGAGCAGGTAGTAGTAGGACGCATGAGTATGACCACGTACATCATCGCAGTGGGGTTCGCCTCGGCAAGATGTCCTCTAAATGCAGCCAGCATATCCGTTACGATTTTTTGTAGAGTCGCAGACGGAACAGAAAAGAGATCCTTGGGGATTACAGCTTGATTCCAGACAGGCCTCAGCGAACCGGTGAAGGGTATGAACCACCAATTGGCAGCAGTACCCTATAGAGGACCTGAGCGTTCTGAGGCGTTCCACCAGTGTTGGTAGCCAAAAGGCAATGATTGGGGTAATTGGCGGCCAAAGCAATCCTAAGGGAGGGTATATCAGCTAGGCTCGTACAAGGTCACAATTGCAAGAATTCTGTCGAACTTGTAGGTTTGCTCGCCCATGTAGATGAACGTCCATTCACGCCCTGTGGCGGACAAGGTGGCGTCTGTATGAGCCTCAATAAACATGGTTTGACCATTCGCCAGCACTGTAGAAATCCGGCCATTTGAGAACACCTCCCACTACACAATAAAAAGATAAATAAAATAATCCAGCACGTTGAGAACGAAATTGAGGTGTTACCATTTGCGCCTTGTCGATTGTTCTGTAGCCTGCAAGTTTGGTGCCATCATCAGTCACACCGATGAAGGTCGAAAAGGCGGGGTTAGACAAAATGTATGTTCCAGCAGGAGCCATGTTTTCTTGACATCCAAGACTCAGAATTTCGGACTACATATACAAAACCGTGAAGGAGAGGCTGTGGCTCTTTGATAAGAGCGTATATCATCCAGAGCAGCTTGAATGACATGCGTTGAACAGCCATATCACCCATTTAGCATTAAGGCCACCACATATTCATTCACCTTCACACTGCATATATATGAGATCAGTGATAGTGCGATGTTTTTAGACCTATCATGGGAGACTCACATTCTTTCATGGCAATTCTATCACAACGTGTCATCGGATTCGCCAAATACCTCACAGGTCAGTGACCACAGCAATGTCACAAAGTCATAAGAAGTCCGGTGAACGGACTGATTTGCTATCCCAAACGAAAAGAAAAACGCGCACGAGGGCATGCAAGTTCGAAATCAGAACCCTCCGAGTGTTCTGTGACTGTCCTCTCGCCAGGTATGGCCAGTGCTTGACAGACCGGGCAGTGGTACGAATCGACCAAAATCCGAGAGGCGGACTGCTGGCCTCATGGCGCTTTGCTGTTTTCCTTTTTTTTTTGCTTCTATCTTTCTAGTCGAGTTATCATCGATCATACACGATGTCATCTGCTGAAAGGGAGCTTCTTCTGTGATCAGATAGTGACCTGTATAATTATTTCACAATGTTACATGCCAGATTTACAGAGCTTGGAAAAGAAGAGCTTGAGCCTTGATTTGTGTTTGGAATAACTTCTGCAACCCATCGGATACATCAATTCCGTTCTCCAATTGATGCCTAATATAAGTCTGAACTGAGGGGAAGATAAACAAAAGGCAGTAGAAAAGGATAGACCCATCCGTATATCGGAAAACGAAAGGGAGGAAGAATCACTGGTTCTGGCTCAGCTTGCAAATTATACGACCTTCATCCTGCCCTTTTTAGAGCTGGCATGCACCAGCGGTTATCTAAACACAAAGCAGGAGACACAGGAGGGTCAACCCGCACTTGCACTTTCGAAAACACTGCTTGATGACATGCTGGCAGGCAGTTGGGAGTTTGCTTTTTGTCGTCATAGCCAATTTGGATACGGGATAAAAAGGTGAAAAAAGAAAGAATATATCGGCACCCAAGACGAGTGAGAATTTCACGGGGAGACTGGAAAAAAAAATTACAAAGCGATGTTATTGCGTGCAAATATATATACTAATGACACACCCGGATTTTCGACAAATTCTAGATTTCAGTAATTGGACCCAGCGTTCTCTAGTTTCCGAGCCGCCTGCCCGTTCCCCATGAATGCCCTGAGGCACTCCCTGAGGCTTGCGCCTGGCGGGGAGCGGTGACATGAACACCACCCCTCGCTAATCCAGCCGCAGCACCTCCAGCAGCAGGTGGTGGTTGACCCTGTCTTGTCTGCCCGACCCAATTAGCTAGCCACCGAGGTGCCCTAGCGTACTCGCTAAGCACACCCTGGCGGGCGAAATTGCCGCTCCACACTGACCACCACCAGAGGTGGCCAACGACTGCTCCGGCGACAGACCTAGCAGCTGATTCAGGGCCTTCAAGGAGGAGATCGAAGGCGATGAGGATGTATGGATAATAGACAACGGGAACGGTGACGAGACCCATGATGGAGGTCATCATTCCTGGAGGTGAGAGGGCGGAATAAAGGTAGACAAGGCAGAGGAGGAAGGGTCTTGTGAAGATGTAAGTATTCAGGGGTAATGTGGTCGCCTTTGAGAATGGGATTAGAGATTAGAGACGAGAAAGAGGGTTAGAGAGAAATGAGAACTTACAATGATAGCACCACATGCCCAGACCATTTGCCACGCGAAGTCTGCAGATCTGCCGTCATACGATTTTGTTTCGAGATCGTTCACTGTGCGACTACATGATTTGAAGAGTTGAGAGGGAAGAACTTCGTAATAAGAGGCATGGATCGGACATACTATAGCATAACCAGTTCAAAAATATAATTGAATCCTCCGCCTATGATCTCGTGAGTACAATATTCGGGACAAGGAGAAGGGAGAAACACACCTCCCAAGAAAAACGAGGTGTAAAGCCTCCATATCTATGTAAGCTGGATAAGTTACGTCCTCGGAATTTATGAATAGAGTGATACCTGAAAATTCTTAAACACATATTTCTTGACAAACAACACAGTGTACGGTGAGACTGCCTTCATTATCACCGAGAGCGTCACCGCGAGCGAAGATCCAGTAACAAATCTAGTTACTGGAGGAATTTTCCTCAGTTCAGCAAGAAATTGGTCCATTTTTGAGGTATCCTAGCAGGATTAATATTGCCCTTCTACGCTGGGTTCATCCAATGTCCAGGTGGAAGTGATGTGCGGTGAAGAGAACACAAAGCAGAGGAAGTCGAAGAGGAAAGTCAAAGGGCGGCGTGGCTGCCACCATTAACAACGCCGGAGTCCCGGACCGGATTGATCTGACGTGGACACACGTGACTTGCAATGTTTGTTGTCAGCGTTGAATCCAAATAGACTAGGCGCTTGTCATTTCAATCATGGAGGTCTGAGGAGCATCATCATGAAGCGTCTGAATCCACATATAATAGCCTATATTCTTTTAATCAGTATCTAAGAAAAAAAAAATGTCGAGTCCCGCAGCTCGCCTTTTTTGCCACCTTCGCGAACTATGACGGAATCTGAAATCATCCCACTCAGCTACAGGTAAGCATAGTAATGGATCAGAGATGTCTCCGTGCACAGATTGGAGAACTAGGGGTTTTGCGACAGATTTATTATATGTAGCTCCAGCGGCAGCCTACCTCAGTCAAGTGAGGCTCATAGTATCGGATGGGCCAATCATGATGGGCGCTAAATGATTATACCTTTTAGGAAATTTCTTTGAAATTTCTAGATGTCTGTCATTTCTTTTCCCTTATAGAGGGTGTTATGTGCATTGGATTGGAACAATTACGTTAACCTAGAGGATCATAGAAGAAACAATCACAAACCTTCTGAATCTGATATACAGTAGGTACCCGATTCAACAGAAGTACATCTATGTGTTGGAGCTGCCAGACCTCAGTTCAAGGGCTATCAATACGAGTAGCGACGCGAATATCTCGATGCCATAGTACGGCCACTTACGAGAACGTATTTGTTTGCAGACACAGACAAGGGGTACACAGCGGCAAAAGAAGTCAAGATTGACGGTGTTGGAATTCCTGGCTCCAACATTGTATTGTGAAATGCTGGATCGAATAACTAGCAAGGTGCATATCGCTGAAGCTGATTTTTCCCCCCTTACCTCAGGCCTGTCCAATTCAAAAAACAAAAAACAAAAAAGGACGCGCCCAAGCCTATGGGTCTGGGTCTGGGGGTCTGGGGATCAAGCTATCAAGTCTACTTGGTTTACACCTCTTTCGACTTGACTCTTCTGGAGTTTCCTGGCCTTTATACCCCTTTTCTGTGCTAAAAAGTAGATGTACGTTTGATGTATGTACTGAGTAGGTTTCGCCTTCTTTCGCCGCATTCAATGAAAGGGCAATTCTCCCAAAATTCTCCAAGGAGATTTATGGAAAATTTAGGGTCCGTTCGCTGGCATATGCGCGGTAAACGGTACAGTACAGTACAGTACACCACAAAAGCGAATTGAGATCAAAAAAATATTTTCCAAAAATGCCAGGTTGATGGAATATAAAAATATCAGATAAAGGCCGTGAATGCGTTCTGAAAATGTCAAGGGCAAATTTTGTCACCTTGATCTTAGGTTGCGACGTTGGATTGAGATGTCGTTGAGGTACCGCACTCTGACCTAACATTGACCTTCTCAGGATGTTTGGTTGAATGTTCCCATAACGAATTCATTTTTTGTGACGATGACCATAGCTAAATAGTCACATGACCCTGTTGATAAGTTCATTCTTCCAACAGCTCGACGTGAACTTGTTACTTTTGTCCAACGCCATCACTTTCTCTCTTTCCTCCCCTTTCCTCCCAATTCTTTCGCAATGCACCAAGTTGTCCAGACGCCCCAGGGCCTGTCCTATTTCTGTTTACGTTCACCCCCAATACAGCCCGTTCTTCAGCATGATGATGGCGGCCTCGAACAAGCCTCGAACCCACCCTCAGGTTATATATGCTGGTCGCGTTTTTGGTGGCATGGTGCGCTCACCATCTATTTCCTTCATTCTTCTCTCACTAATGCTCTGTCTCGTCATATTGTAGCTTCCTGAAAGAAGTTGATGGAGTAAGACAGTGGCGAAACAAGGCAAAGGGTGCACGGAATTGTCTTTGTGCGTAAATGAACTTTATTTCCCTCTTTTCTGCTAAGTTCTTTTCAGGGCTTTTACCTGGTGCTATCTTAATCTCAATGTCAAAGATTTCAGATGTCTTTCTGACAGAAAAGGTGCTCGTGTACTCGCTGCCTGTTTGCCCTCAACAGTGTTCCAACAAGGTGACTCACATGCCTCTCTCGTTTAGAATGTGGTTGCTAACAGGAACTTAGGCCAGTGAGACTGTGCTGCCGCCGTCGCGGACAGCAACACCTGACATTGGTACTGGCGGTATCGATAGGGAGTGGGTACTGTGAACGGTTGAGGATCTCTCGGTCTCCAGTAGATAGAACTAAAAAACCATCAAAGTGTATTCTATATTGCATTGTCAATAAATAAAGGTTTTTCTATCATCTGATCTAGTATTCCTGAAAGCAGGTGAGGAGCTTTTGGTGACGTTGGTTTTGACATCCCTGTAAGGTTGGTGTGTCAAATGTTAAAATGACATAACGACTCAATTTATGATAATTTATTTTGTCTCCTGAGCTCAATTTGACCTCAAAGTCACGTTATGGAGGGGTCAATCCCAATTGTGTAGGAGATATTTGTATAACCTCTCCACGACATCAATCCGCTTTTGCGGTGTACAGTCAAAGTTGAAATTGCCTTGGTTTGGTGGTTTCGGGAATAGATATCGTGGGAATGTTTATGTTATGATCATCAGTCCGACATCTTCACTTGTGAACGTTTGAATCAAGTCACTCGTTCCAACGATTATCGCTATGTCAGATTTCTCTGGACTCAAAAAACAAAGAAAAGCAAAGGATACTAGATCTTTTGTCGCATCCGAGCATGCTTTTGGGATTGAAACCCCTACCGTTCCTGACGGACCTGTTGAAGACACAAACGAGATGAACATCGACTCTGACGAGTCCCCTGCTGAAGGGAGCCAGTCCACCACGACTGGAAATGGAATGGCCCAACTACGCGACGAAGGACTATATAGACAGATTCCCCCATCTCTGGATGTTCGAATAAGCACCAGTGATACAGGAAAGGGCAGGGGGATATACAGTAAATACTACAGGAAGCCTGGTGAGTGTTTTCTCCACTTATTCCAGGTCATCATTGTAACCGAAATTCAATCCAAGTGTAGGCGACGTCTTGATATCTGTCAAGCCCCATGTCTCTGCATTATCAATTGAACATCTGGATGAATGTTGTTCAAACTGTTTCGCGCAAAAACCGACCTCCCTGCAACGTTGTACAGGATGTAAGCTGCTGCATTACTGTGACCCAGTGAGTCTTCAGAAACCCGAGAAGTTGTGAAATCTATTAACTGTGCTTTAGAAATGTCAAAGTTCGGATTGGTCCCTCCACAAAAACGAATGCGCTGCCATTCAGAGGTGGACTTCTGAAAATTCGGGATCAGCTCCTGTTCCTGGAGATGCCATCCGATGTCTTGGTAGGATATTATGGAGGAAACAAAAACTGGGACGTGACAGTGTTTGGGTACGTCTTCAACTTCAGTAACGCAGAATGAAGGCTCATTTCAAATCCCAGGCAAGGGAAATAGATGCTTTACAATCTCGTCAGTTTCTTGGGCCCATGGATTATATTGCACCCCTCATGTCGTCCTGTAGATCGGGTCTCTTTGAGCAAAGATCCAAACTCTCATGATTCTCAAGTATATACTCAACTTTCGCATGCAATCGTGCGTTTTATGGGTCTCAATTCACCACAAGAGATGGCAGAATATGGTCTCAATAACGCTGCGGAGCTTGTCGATCTAGTGTCAAGGGTAAGTCATCCAATTTGCCCCTATGACTCTTTATCTTAATAAATGTTTGATCTAGTTTACCACGAATACGTTTACAATTTCGACCCCGTCTTTGGCACCATTAGGAGCATGCGTTTCGCCGGTGGTAGCTCTCATCAACCACTCTTGCGACCCAAATGCAGTTGTTGTTTTTCCTCGCGCAGGCGGAAAGTCAAAGAAAGAGGAAGAACCTTTAATGCAGGTCATCGCACTCAGGCCAATTGCTCCAGATGAAGAGGTGATATTTTGTCATATGGTCGTTCTTTTTCATTTCATTTCTAAACCAGGATGCCTCTACGCAGATTTTGACAGCTTATATCGACACCACCTTGCCTCGAGCGAATCGTCAAAAAATTCTCAAAGAAACTTACCACTTTACCTGCCGGTGTGATCTATGCGCGCAGCCTTCGACCGGTATGCCGGATTTGCGAGAAGCAATGTGGTGTCCTAAAAAATGCGGTGGTGTATGTCCATTACCCACAGAAGGTAATTTTCTGTCTCATCTTATACTCTTTATTCTACCGTGTATTCAAATCATTGTTTTAGATGATAGCTTAACGAGATGCAATAATTGTAAAACTCCAGTTATAGATACAGACGCTGTTCTTGATGCTGTCCGTGTTGGAGAAGAAGGTCTCCATAAAGCAGAGGCGGTTCAACTTTCCAGTATGTTCTTTCTTTCCCCCTCTTTTTTTTCTTTAAAAAATATTGATTTTGTTTTTTACAAGATCCACAAAAAGCTATTCAATTAACCACAAAGCTCACTCCTATCCTTATATCTGCTGGGCTCGTCCCATCAGCGTATCCATTGCTCGCCCTCCTCCGATTGGGTGCATCGTTGTTGATTACGCACCTTTCTCCCATGGATCCCACAGTAGAGGAAGTGCTTTCACCAGAAATTCAAGCCTCTCAACCCGACGCTCAAAGCAAAAAAACACTCAAAGAAGCACAAGAAGCTTTGAACGAGGCTATTCGGACGGCGAGACGTGCTAGCTCAGGATTATCGCAAATACTGAGGGAAGGGCATCCTATACGCGGTATCGCTCTCGCTGAGCTCGGAAAACTTTTGGCAGTGGACGAACCCCACCCCAGTGATGTTGATGCTCCGATAACAGAAGTTCCCTCCTCTCCCGGAATACCCACTTCGCCATTGATGATAAATCCTCAGCTCAAAGCTCCTCCGTATCCACCTTCTGGAGCTCATCGTCTTAGGCTCGCCTACGAAACGCTTGTGCAGGCACGCACTGAGTTGTTGATTGGATTTGGCAATGGAAAGAATGAAGGAGGCGAGGTGGGCCAACAGGTTAGAGAGATGGCTGTGAGCATCGAGAAGGAGTTGATGACGTGGAGAACGGGAATTCGAAATGCGTTGAATGACCGGCCTAAATCTTAAAAGTTGAATTTGTTTTTGCGTCGATCTCTCGATAGATCTAAATTCAGATGAGGACTTTCTGTTCTACGTTTCACCCGATTTAAATATTAAATGAATGACATTGTGTTCACTATGACCTAACGACTAGTGAAGGTTGGATCTATATCTACAAAACTATAAAGGAATGTGTGCGTTTGTACTGTATGGAACATGAAATGAATGTGAGGGGTAAATATGCAAGAGATAATATGCAAGAGGGAATAAAGCAAAGGGTATTTCGTGAAATGGTCATAAGTTAGAAATATAAACATATAAAACGATGGCAAAACTACTTCGTCTTCATCGGCATGAGGACTTGAATCAAGAAACGAGTGATTTCGTTGGCCGTAGCGATGATCATGGCCTCGGAACCATCGAAATTGCCCCTGAACCTCTGACTGAGCTTATCGGAATGCCATTTCTTGAGCTCTGACTGCGCCAACTTCCTGAAGTCTTTCTGCATCTTTCGGCTGTTAACGTCGGTATAGAATTCACAGAGCCGCTCGACAGTGATGTCCTCTGGTCCTTGGACCTCAACGCAAACAGGCCAAGGGATTTGGCTGAAATTGATGGGAAGGGGAGATTCTTCGGTCGGGATCGCCCACCTGCTCCAGTAGGCTTTGATGCGCTCCTCTTTGGTGAGAGGGGCAGGGGGTGGTGGTGGTGGTGGTGGAGGAGGAGGAGGAGGAGGAGGAGGAGGAGGAGGAGGAGAGGGTGCTGGGGTGGGTTCTGGGTTGGGTTCTGGTGCTGTGTGGTAAGGGGGTGAGCCTCCTGGGCCATCCATGTTGATATCGGCCAGGGAGGGTTCTCGCATAGGAATGTCATAGTCGTGTTGGTGGGATTGATAATAATGTTGTTGTTGTTGTTGTTGTGGTTGTTCGAAGAAAGTTTGTTGATGAGTATGTTGGAATTCTGGAGATGGTTGTTGCTGTTGTTGGTGATGGTGCTGCTGCTGTTGTTGTTGGTGGTAGTGTTGTTGTTGGCTTTGCTGTTGTCGTTGTTCCTGGAATCGGTTGAACTCGTAGAACTCGTGTGGATTGTGCCAGGATGCACCTCCGCCAAAGGCCGCCTGAGCGCGGGCATTGAGCTCAGCCTGCATTTGCGCGACAGCCTCTGCTACCGCACGAATACGAGCTTCCTCAGCTGCAAGGGCTTGAGCACGCTCATAAGCAGCCTGACGCTGCGCCTCTTCCTCCGCCAATAGACGCGCCTTTTGTTCAGCGTGGATACGAGCTTGTTCTTCGGCCAAACGACGGGCTTGTTCGACCTCGATACGAGCTTGTCGGGCGAGTTCTTCGGCGACGCGACGAGCATGCTCTGCTTGAATACGGGCGTGTTCTGCTTTGATACGAGCGTCTTCTTGCGCTTGTTGTCGAGCCAGGCGTTCGAGATGCTCCTGTCGTTCTCTCTGCTCTTGCAATCTCCATTTCGCATGAGCTTCCGCCTGACGCGCAACCTCCTCCTCCCGTGCAATCCGCTGGGCCTTTTCCTCTACCTCCCTTCGAGCCTCTTCCGCTATGGCTTTCCTTCGAGCCTCCTCTTCCACGGCCTTCTTCCGGACCTCCTCCGCTACCCTCCTCTGAATCTCTTCCTCTGCTGCTCGCTGACGAGCCTGCTCTTCCTCGAGTGCTGCCTGCGCCCGGATACGAGCAAGGTGTTCCTGGTGCTCGACCTCCTCCCGCTTCCGCCGCTCTGCAAATTCGGCCTCCGCTCGAAGACGGGCAGCTTCTTCGTCAATCCGTTGCTTTGCAGCTCGGTCGGCCTGACGGCGAGCCGCTTCTTCCTCCAGTAGCTGACGCGCAGCTCGCTCTTGCTCTTGAAGAATGGCTTTCGCGCGTTCACGAGCCAGAGAGTCGCCATCCCCTGCCTTGTGATCTTGCTGCTTGCGCTTGAGTTTGTTGTCAGAATCAGGCGATAGACGGGTTCGCTCCTCTGAGGAACCAGCGACCCGATCCTCAAACTCTCGTTGCTGCTCATCCCTGTGAAGAGCTTCTTCGCGCAATTTCTTGCGCTGAGACGCAAAGAGAGCTTCCCGTTTCTGAGGAGAATCGAGTTCCGGTGTCTTGGTCGCCTTAGATTTCACGTCAGCACGGCGCCGCTCCCTGCGAGCTTTGCGCGCAGCCTCAAAATCGGGGACGGGAGATGCGTCGGCAGTGGAGATGTGAGTCTTCATGAGCTCTTTAGTGAGAGAACGGATACTGTCGAGTTTCTCAAGTTGAACGAAGAAGATATCGGCCTCAGTGCCCGCAGGGATCTTGGATTTGGCAGAGGCGGCATGAACTTTATCGCTCAACTCAGAGAAAGAAGGGTTATCATTAGGGACGGGTGCGGGGGTTACGATGGGCTTCCCAAGAGATTGGAAAGATCGTTCTTTCCGTGGTACGCTTTGGGTCGGTACGCGCCCACGGTGCGATTTAGGGGTTCTGGATGGAGGTGATTGAAAACGAGTGGGAGTGTAACGACGGCGTAGTGGGGTAGCGAAAGGTGATGGTGAAGAGTTGACAATAGAAGCGAGTGTAGGAGGAGACATGACATTGAAGCCACCAGGGCCACTGTACGGAGACGGAGACGCGAAGAGAGGACCTCGTCTCATGCGGAAGGTCGCCGGTGAGTTGGTCGCCGGTGCGAGCCTGGAGGTGGCCTTAGTAGGGGTGGTGAACATATTAGGGTGTGGAGGGTAGGGTACGGAGGGAGATGAAGTGGAGGGAGGATGAGAGAAGAGATGTCGATGCTTGAACGGGTCCAGACGCGTCTTGTGGGTTGTGGTGTTGAAGGGAGGGAATCTGACGCAGTGCGACGCCATATTTATATCTTCAGGCAGCGCCATCTCCCTAGATTCGGTCAACAATGTTATTCCAGGTTATTCTCGGAAGAACGTTCCAATCCTAAATCGTTCAGCTGAAGGCCGGAGTAAGAAGTTCGTGTGCGGCCACTGGCAATTTGAGAGTGGCACCTTCAAGCCAAGAAAATGTGATCAGTGGCCATTTTCGGTATATTGTGTCCGATAACGCGACACAATGTACTCTCCGGTCCTTCCTCCCATTATTCTCTGTATTCCATGCCCTATTCCACCTCCAAAAGAGTTTGGACCTCTACCTCCTCGTGACTCGCCGCCCCAAATTTTATCATTCTTCATCTTATCTCCTGATGACCCTGCAGGGTCCAGGATTGATCGACACCAAAATGTGATCTTTGAACAAAGAAGGAGGATGGGTTCTGTGCTGTTCTGTGGATGTTGGAGTTGTGATGGATGACATTTTGCCTGTGTCAAAAACTACCTCCGTGACATTTCGACATGATCTCTCTGGGCCTTGAGCTTCCGAAATGGAGACAGCCTGGAAACGACCGAACAACCAATGACAATGGTAAAAGGACAACCTTTTTATCTGGTGGCCAACTGTTCTCGTAAGCAGTGCCACAGATGGCCCAAGAAGCTGGCATCCTTTCGAGCTGGGCTGTTTCCTTCTACCTTCAGATTCCACCTTCTCTGTGTCCTACATTTCTTGCTGTATTTTTGGTGGTATGGACTCCCAACAACACGGTATTCCCAACGACGACAAACCTCGCGTGATGGGGTCAGAGAATACCATGGTCGAAATCACCAACTGTGCCACAGGCGAAGGACACACTCTGCGTAGAACGCGGACTTCCTCTCATCGCGAATTATTCAAAGAGTTCTTTGGGCCGGACAGGAATCCGGATTGCAGTCTGAGTACTCCCTCTCTCGGGAGGGCAGCTAGCAAACCAGTCGGGCCACCGAAAGTTGGTCGAAAATCTGGTCGTCGATCCCGTTCTAGTCGATATTCCGGAGACAGCCTCTTTTCGAAGATGCCGGAGAAAGAAGTCGAAGATATTCTGGAGAGTTCAAGGCAGAATATCTCCCGTTTGTTCCAAAAATTCCGCAAATACGTGTCAGAGGACACAAGAATGCCTCACCCCACTGCCGAAATGAACAAAGCATGCGATGTTTTGGGCTCTCCTTTTCAAGAGCGCCCCATAGCGTTGCCTTCACCTGAGAGCCCTCTGGAAGAGGCACCAGCCTTTCCTTCGAATGATGTCGCACACGACCCACAGACGACTCAGGAGAGCCATTCCTTTCCAGAATCGGGGTCTTCTTGAATCTTTCGGCTGATATCAACTTTCGGTTGACCGAATTGAACATCTACCCAAAGGCTCCCGACATGTAAATGACGGCCATATCCGAGTGTTTTGAATCGTATGCTGTCAACATTGTATTTAGGCCATCGCATCTCTGTACCGAATTAAACCATTTTTTTTATTTGACTACCATGGTTGAGATGGAAAGCGTACCTCCCGTCTGGCTAAACTTTCCGTCAGGGTGTTGTAAAGGTAAGCCATGAGTAAGACGTCATAAAGTAATGAGATGTCAATTGAAGACAAAGTTAATTATCTTCAAGGTAGATGATAAGGGTAAGAAATCGTGGTTGTTAGTTATTCAGGAGTAATTCAACTTCAACGTTTCAAATTTCAACATGCAATTGCTATCGTCAGCCCTTCGTCAGCGCTGTCAAAGACCCTGGCCGCGCCGCCGGCACCGGCGCTTGTCCATCGACTGGAAATCGCTCGGTAAGACCTCAAGGTTCTAACAACTCTTTTGGGAGAGGTTTTGAAAGATAAACACACTAGACATATATATTCACAATATCTATCCACCTCTGCGATGAATTTCGGCCTTTTGGAAGACTTCGAGATACTTTTCAGTATATAGTCACATAACCCACAGCCGGCACATTAGGCCGTCATCGGGGGTATGCCGGCACCTATAAACTTGGGCCGCAACTGAACTGTCAGTTGAACATTTCTAGAGCTACGTTTTACTCTCACTTAACATGCAACTTCCTCTGGAAATTTGGCGCCAAATTATTTTCTTTCTCGATGACTACACTGTCAAAGAGCTGTACACCATCAATCACGCTCTATTCCATCTATCCATGGACGCACGATATCGGATTATTGAATTTGATCAACTGAACGGAGTTTTGATTCACAGGCTGAATACCCTCAAGTGAGTTAGATTTATGACGGTTAAAACTCAACTCTGAGCTTCTCGTGGTTTTAAATTAGGAATCCTCACCATGCAAAACGCGTCCGGTGTATTCACTTGGTACCCCATATCTTCACCGATCAGGTTGAGGACGGACAAACACCGTACGAAGGCAATACCAATGAAGCACCCCAGGGGAAGTCACGACTTCGCAAATTTGGTCGTATTCTTTTTGGTGGTCGACTACCATCCAAACAAAACCAGAACGGCTCAACTCAAGTTAATCACATTGGCGATGATTCCCTCAATCTCACCGGAGTTGAACTCGTTCAACTTCGCGATGATCTGGCAAGCATAGTTCCTCACCTGGAGAATGTTCAGACATTCGTGCTTTGCTGGAGTTCTATCAGAGAAGTCCCGGCCCCATACCTCGATTTATGCTGGAAAACGTTCGGCCGCAACCTCACCGAACTCGACCTGACCATCACGACGACCAAAGTGGCTGCGATGTTCCCTTTACCTCAAACCTTCCCCAACCTAGAGTCGCTCAAACTGCACATCCTTGGACGAAATTCGATTGTCGAATGCCAAAATTCTCTCTCTGCCTTTGTCAATTCACTCCATAATACCCTGAAGAATATCCGCGTCAGATCCACCCCTGTCCGAAATATTTCCAAGTTCTACCTCAGCTTAGGCTACTTCAATACTTTGACCAATGTTGATCTCGATATTTCAACGGACGGATCTTTCAAGTCTTCAGAACCTCCGGGATATGCAACGTTCTTGGATCAACAGAGTAAAATTCTTGAAGGGTTGGTCCTATCAATGCCACCTGAAAACTCGAACACGTTGTGGCGACTAGGACTTGAGGAAACTCGACTGGCCAAGCTGGAACGGTTGTCCATATCTGCTCCTTTGATCGACCACTGCTGGGACCACTCGATGCGGTTTACCAAGTCACACCTCCGCACCCTGAACGCATTCAGCACCGAGGGTCAGATGTATCCAGGACGACTGAACGTTTTCCTCGAAACTTTTCATCACAAAAATCCCTACTCCTTGTTAACCCGACTGTCGTTCTTTGCTCTGCATTTAGATGCAAAACTCATGGATCATCTTGCCAATGCTCTCTGTCGATTAGAAAGTCTAAACCTTTTAATAGGTTCTGTCGCTACTAACGGGAAAACAACTATCGTGCCTAATGAATCATACCCTCAAGGACCCGTGAGTGAACATTTGGTGTCTGTATATGGGCCTTCCTCACACACAATTCGTTTCAGAATGGAGAACATGCGTTTACCAGAGGCCTCCGCTCCTTCGATTCGTTGGAAAGATGGAATCTAAACGACATCACTATAAAACGTCGGTCTTGTTGCGGAGAATTATATTTGTGGGGTCTTATGCATGCCTGTGCACGTTTTATCCCATCTATTACCAGCTTTGCAGGAAGTGGGGATATGAGCGTGCCAATACCTCCTAACCGCCCCCCTCGTCACAGATTGAATACCCCTTGCAGATATGGCTCTGATCACACGCCATAGAGATCGCAGTCTCCTCGCAGACCAATGTTTACATATACCACAAATACAATTTCGTCAACGTATCAACTTGAAGTAGACCAACTTGTATTTTTGTATCACAAAAAAAGGGAAATAAATTGAAGGCGAGGCACAATTTGCAGTTCAAGTCGCTTGCTTCCAGAAACGTGCCTATGGCAAATGCTAAACAGGAAATTGAGGACCACGTCTATTTCTACCGGAATTACAACTCGACTGTATCGGCGAACAGAGCTGAAAGATATTGTGCAGGATAACGATCGACTGCTCCAATGGCGACAGAAGCAGAGTCTGCCTTTTGTGCAGCTACTCTGATCACTTCAACCTCCTCCTTGGTGAGTTCGATTTTCGAGGCGGCCATGTTCTCCTGTAAATACTGGAGGCAGACCTAGTTCAGTACATTCCGTCCTCGAGAGAAAAGGTTTATTTCCTGACCTTAATTTTCTTCGTCCCAGGGATTGGAATGACCCCTTCTTGCTTGAGAAGCCACGCAAGTGTGACCTGGCCGGAGGTAGCATTGTGTTTTTTACCGATGTCTTCAAGAGTTTTGACAACCTCAAGAATGTTTGGGAAGTTCTCCTTGCTAAATCTAAAGAAAGAATATCAGTCAAGTAATTACAACATTGGAAATTGAGAGAACAAGGCGTACTTAGGGAAATACTTTCTAAAATCGCCCTCCTCATCAAAGTCATCAGGAGATTTCTGAATGGACGAAAGATAAGCCTTTGGCGTAAGACAAGGACACCTTCATCACTCACATAAGTCCCAGTTAGCAGCCCTCTTCCTAGAGGGGAATAAGCAATAACGGCAATCCCGAGTTCACGGCACGTCTTGAGCAGTCCGTTCTTCTCATCCTCAATATCGAGGGCAAATGGTGAATACTCAACCTGCACTGCAGAAATCGGATGGACGGCGTGGGCTCGTCGAACGGTCGCAGCAGAACACTCAGAAAGGCCGATATATTTGATCTTTCCGGCCCTAGATTAAAAGAGGATTAGAAATTACTGAAAACCATGAAGAGTATTTTATCGAACGTACTTCACAAACTCTGCCAGATAAGCGATTGTTTTCTGATATTCCGTTGTGAGTCCAAAAGAAACTCGAAAAAAAAAGGTTCAGGTGATACTGACCTCAATTGGGATAGAACTTTGAATGCGCTGAGTGAAAGGCAGGATTCAACACCCGTTTTCTGCCCAGATTTGAAAAAGGAATGACCCACATGGATATAATACAAGTCAATCGTCTCAACTCCCAACCTAGCCAATGATTTCTCCAACATCGTTTTGATGTACTCTGGTTCATTCCTAGGTCCGTCCATCGTAAAGCCAGTTTTGGTCGCTATAAAAATTTGATCTCTTTTCCCAGTTCGTTTGAACCTATTTAAAAACAACAAGTCGAATCAGTCTCGCAGTCTGACTTTCAAAGTCATGGGTCCTTAGAAAAAACTTACCATTTACCCACAAGTTCTTCACTGTCACCATACATGTCAGCGGTGTCCCAGTTGGTCGATCCCTCTGCCAATGCAGCGTCAAGGACCTAAATAAAACTTTCATCAGAATCGTGCCCGACAAAAAGGAATACTTGGCTGAATACCTTGAACCTTTCTTCGTCACTGCCGACGGTACCATAGAACACTGAGATTCCCATCAGCCCCAGGCCAATAGCGGCAACATCGTCATTTCCGATCTTCCGCGTTTGAACAGGCATAGTAATGATGGTGAGACTTTGGAAGGCAAGCTTGTGGAACTTCCTGGGCATGTTTTTCTGAATCCCATGGCTTTTATACCTCTCATGTGGTGGCTTCTCAGCGTGCCCAGCACCGTGGCAATGGCGGAGATCGAGATAGTCCGATATGCAAGGAAGAATGAATTTTGACAAAAGCCTTGTGAGGAATTCATAAGCCACTGATCGTTGTACGGGGAGATTCACAATTGCTTACCAATTGTCGAAGAATATACACGAAAGACTTCCAAAAGAAGAAAGATAATGATAAAAATCAGCTCCTAAAGATGACGAAGATAAAACACCAGTTCAAAGATATACACAGTGTATTCACTGACACTCCATTCCTCCCTTTCCTTATTCGATCTCGTACCAGAACTCGTTTTGAACAAGATCCCAAGGATCAAGCCTCAACGTTGACGCCGATATCTCCCAAGAACCGGGTTGTCAATTGCCATAACTTTTCACCCAAGCCCTCATCCAATGCCTGTGGATGAGGTGTAGCAATCCTGCCCGTCGGTTTGCTCTCCAGATATGCCCCTTCGTAGGTTTTCCGATTATCCCTAACTTTCTTTGCAGCAGCAGCGAACACGGAAGTATACGCCCCCACGTCGGTGTTCGATGTAAAAAGGCGATACAATAAAGCTTTCAGACGAGGATACCGTGATTTAGGCGACATGGTATCGACGCCCCCTGGATGGATGGACATGACGAGGATAGGGGCGGAAACGTCTTCGTTCAAACGACGTTGAAGGGTGGCTGTCCACGAGGCCATCAAGAACTTGGAATAACCTTCAAGTGAATCCAAGGAAATCATCAGATGGGTCGTGCTGGAAAGATCATGGTTCACATACCATAGCGGTAGAGGCCTTCAAAGGGTCTCCAAGGAAATTGAGCGTTGAAATCGGCGATGTTATCGAATTTCGCAGTCACTGGAGGGAATTTGTGTATGATAGAAGAAACCTTTTACCACAGAGCATTGGAAATTAAGTCATCAGTGTATTGAAAAATATCAATTCAACTGACATTAACAATTCTGACATCAGAACCCGACTCTCTGGCAGTCGACTTCAGCAATGGCAACACCGTCTGGGTGAAGACAAATGGGCCTATGTAGCTTTTTGGGAAAATAGGAAGGATCAGACCCATTGCCCTGCTTTCAAGGTGCAAAATAAACCAACTTTACGGATACAATTGTTGCAACTCCATCAGGCCCAATTTCGTGAGGATAATATATCCTGGTGAAAGGTTGAGCAACAAATCTTTGTGTAACCTTTTCAAAGAGGACTCACAATGCCGCATTATGGACTGCACAAAATGATTGTATAAATAAAAGTCCTTGAAGACGAAAGAGATGGACGCACTTAGGATATCAAGCCTTGTCTCCCTCTTCAAAAATTCTTCGGCTGATTTCTTCACATCCCTTGGATCCGTCAGGTCCAACTTCAACCACACCACTTCTCCGTTCCCTGGTCCAAGACCATCCACCTCAAGCTGAGCTAAGGCCCCAGTGGCGCGAGATTCGTCACGAGCAGCTAGGTAGACCTTGGCTCCTGCGCGAGCAAGATGGCGCACAGTTGCTAGTCCAATCCCTGTACTTTAATTGGAAAGCTTGGTCAATCCAGGGCACAATAAGCGAGAGTAAGACGAAGCTTACTTTCCACCTCACTGCCCAGGTCGATACCTGTTTCGCGCAGAAACAGGGAAATATTTATTGATAAAATATACATTTGCGAGATACAGGTTAAAATAATTTCTAAATATGGTAATTTTTACCCTGTTCATGCCATAAACAGCCTATTATTTGCATTTTTCAATAAATAATTGCCTGTTTCTCACCCAAACAGAAATGAACCTGGGCAGTGCTATAGGCATCGGACCTTATAGGGCCGAGCCTCACTTCGTTTCGGACTCGGAATCAGAAGGCTGTTATGTAATTTCGGAGTTTGAAACACCGGTCCGGTCAGTCAGTCATCCATACGGAGACTCATGCACATGTCCTCACCTGTGCAACACCTGTTTCGAGGCTGCCGCCACCGTCGCGTTAATACAGTAACTGGATGCGCAAAACAAAATAATATCCACCAATGATCAACCAATAATATGTAGGAAGGCGCAACTTCTATTTTATTTTATTTACATTCACCGAGAACAGATACCGTCACAGATAGATACTATAAAGCAACGACATTACAATTGGGTAGGGATGAAACCAACTGGAACGCCCGCGACTCGTCGACAGATGAATCATGACGGGCATTTGATGGGAAAAACTTTGCTGTATCATACACAGTATTTTCTGTACCTGAAAGCATCTTGAGTCACGACAGTTCTCTGTCTTGTTAAATTAATGGGAACTAACCTGAAAGAACCGTATCAGGACATATTCTCTGCTGATTTGCTTCCATGTATCAAACTTGCGGAAAATTTGACATGACCAGCGTTATGCCCAGGAGAGGTTGCGGTCCTCGTGTTTGAACAGGCCACATTTGGGTCAACGACACAGGCAACATCGTTGGCGAGGATATGTTTTGTAGATATATGAGACAAATGGTGTCGGGATGGCAGAGGAGAGGGGAGACCAGACGTATTCATGGCATGGTGAAAGTCCAGACAAAATTTTGACAACTCTACGAGCTTTTCTTCAAATTTCTTCTCGATATTATGACAAGCCGAAGTGGTGACAATTTGGACAAGTTGGTTTGCCACGATATGCTGAATTTTATGACGAATAGGTCTGTCAAAGGAATCCTCATTTATCTTTGACGAAAGAATGCCCCCGAAGGACAGGGAGGTGGGTGTTTTGGCTGACTTCGGCTGAGGCCACGGGGCAGCTTCCACAGTTGACATGAGCTGCATGGTTTGAACCAGCGTTGGACTATTGTCTCGAGTTGAAGTTGTAGTTGTGATGATTGGTGTAATATCCATCTTTTGAGTGCGGGTCACTTTTCGACGAATTACACCAGATTTGATTAGCCCGGCATGCCACACTATCGTACATGGATATTTGTCAGCTCACCTTTATTATTGATACCTTCATTAGCGCCCCCATCGTCACACAATATCATCGCACTCAGGGTATGATCAATTTCTGGAATTACCTGTGCGAGTTGGCCAGTGGCAAGCGTCCCCTCCGTGATGGGCGAGGTAGATGACTGCCCGGTAGTTCCGACCATTTCTGAGCCATCCTGCGAGGTTTGAGGTAGTTTTCTCGGGGTCTGGTTGAGGAATCGTGCTCTTGGGGATGCATTTGCTACATCCGTCTTATGAACATGTCTCAAAGTGTTCGATACTTTAGTGGTCTTGCGACGACGGCGTACTGGGCTGGTGCTGGGTAATCCTTCGAAGGTCGAGCCTAAGATGCCCTCTGCCTCCTGGACAGGCTGCTTTCTCTTGTCATCGTTCTTTCGTTGACACTTAATTTTCTTCCGTGCACATGGGTAACAGGCTTTATGCTTTATTTGGGTGTGCTGTTCGCGACAAATTCTGTCGTATTTCTCGCAGGATGAACATCGCTGGGTAAACACATATTGGGTCGCAACTGCATTCAATGATTTATTGGTTTGTTTGGTTGGTTGAGAGTCATATTGAACGACGGAGCCAGGATTGCAGAGGGGCGTTTCGGACGCGATGTTGACGATTCGCGGATTGTTCAAGTTCTCTTGCCCTGCCTGCCTCGGATGGGGACCAGAATAGGAAGATTTCAGTCTCTTATCCATTGTATGGGAACCCGGGTTGCGTTTCCTCTTTACAGGGTGCTGGTTTGTCAGGTTTTGGAGTGAATTGTAGGCTGCGCGGGAGTTATTGACGT